>LYUA01001224.1:189560-200303 GCA_002093875.1 Calopteryx splendens | reverse complement strand
AGGTACCAGGTCATCCTGGGAAATCACAGGCGGTACAGGGTGAGGCCACCTTTCCCTTATCTGTGAATTTCACATGCCCTACAGGGCTTAGTACTACTGGGTGAGCTCTATCCTCACCCCTACCAAACTGACCTTCGGGCTGATTACTGTGATTTTTTTTTCCAACAGGAAAATGAAATCAACATTTTTTTTTTAAACTTTACCCTTCTTACTGAAGTTTAATTGTTTATTGTTTCTATTGTTATTAAACATTGTTTACAGTGTATTGACTAGTTTAACCTTTAAGTACATTACTCCAACTAAACATAGCGGGCCGATCCATCGACCAGTGGCTGTTTTCACACAACCAGTGAGGACCTATAGATTGGCCCGCTGGGAGTCAAAGTTTTAAAGAGGGATTGCAGGGGAAAGCCCCGGCATTGGAAAATAGGGAGCCTAGGGAAACAATGAAGGAAAGTGAAGATAGGACGTGTGCATGCGGAGGGGTCTACTAAAATGGCCCCTTCTGTGAGGGTGTGGGTGGGGGGTTGTTTTTCGCTGAGAAGCGAATGATCGGGAGGTTGTTGGGGGAGGGGGGGGTGGGACCGAGGTAAGACATCCGGCCAATCGTGGTATACACAAAAATGGCATCAATTACCACCAATGTTGCTACGAAAAGGAATTTGAACAATTCTGAAGTACTGTATTAGGATATTTGTGTCTTTTTTGAGTATGTACCTATCGTCTCAGTAAACAGTCTGTACCGTACCATTTTTATTGCCCACAAACCGCAACCGAACTGATTTTTTCGTTTCAGTGATTTAGTTCTTAAAAACGCTTCAGTTATGCCTTGGTTATGAAGCGCATTTCATTCCAAGCACTCTAATGTGAAAACAGTTTGGTTACACGAACTGTTTTTCTGGACCGAACCCTCTGCGAACCGCTTCACGAAACGAATTTCTGTTACGTTCCACAACCGTGGCTGAAACACACCGAATGCTAAAGCTAAAGAATCTGGGTGAGCAAGCTCTGAGCCAAGCAAGAACCTTCGAGTGGTTTAAGTGTTTCAAAGATGGCCACAAGTCTGTGGAGGATGACAAACATTTGGGCC
The DNA here is from genome assembly GCA_002093875.1 of Calopteryx splendens. NCBI lineage: Eukaryota > Metazoa > Arthropoda > Insecta > Odonata > Calopterygidae > Calopteryx > Calopteryx splendens. Next base: position 199,213 of record LYUA01001224.1, on the reverse strand, counting down.
GACTTTCATATGCACAACTCAAGAAACTATTGCGAGAGTGCATGAAGCGACCCATGAGGACTGAAGAGAGGCAGACAATCCATGACCTTTGCAATAGGGATGGACTTCCATAGAGCACATGCCAACGCATTCTAGGGGACATACATACTGTACGGAACGAGTCGTTTCTCATCATTCAAACAACAATCAATGAGACTGTGGGGACGAAGTATGCACTGAGCTGCAAGCAACAGTTTGAGATGAAAAGAACTGTCCAGAGTCATAACTGACAATGAACCATGGGTGCACAGTTATGACCATGAAGCACAAAGCAGTAATATTTAAAATGGAAGACATTTCGCAATTCGCAGAGAGAGAAGAACATGGCGTAACGAAAACTAAGAAGTCTTTGTGCACTCACAAAGATGCCGCTTGGAAGGCTGGTAGCTGAAATACACGCATTAAGTGGCAATCCAGTAGAACAAGTTCATGCTCCTACTGGTTTGGGTGGAATACTCAAATTCTTGGAAGCATTGCTTAGCATCTCGTGATAGCATTGGAGCTCCATTGGGAAAATAAAGTAAACTACAAAAAATAAAAAATGAACTTTTTACTATGATAATCATGTGTTTCCGAGCAGGAATGTAGCAAATTCCATGCATCATTAGCTCATGAGAGTGAGAGCCTAATTTCTTTACAATGAACTAATGCGGTGGGCAGCCAAAGGGCCCGGGAGCATTGCTTCACCTCCCCCAGGCTAGGTATGGTGCTTACTGGTGGAATTTTCCAAAGGTGAGCAGTTTAGCATGAGTTGGGTCAGAAAAGTAAACCACATATTGTACTCCATACTCTCAAGATTAAAAATGACCTGCTCCATTTATAATTTTTATACATTGACTTATGCTATAAGCTTAATACATAAATCACATGAGTACACTGCATATGTGCTATTTATTTCAAATATTTAATGCAAAACTTGGGGGAGTGATGTTTGGTGGTAAACAAATTATGGATGCTATAGCTTAAATTTTATGATACGATTGGAGTCATTTCACCTGAATTTCAGAGTGGATTTCTCACTCTAAAATTCATTTACATACATGAAAATATATTAGCTTTAGTATAGAACATTTTTAGATAGAATAAGTTTAAAACGCAATACATTTTTTATAAATGTTATTCTTTGGAAATTATGTTTACTGATTAAGAGAGCAAATTTTTAATTTATTTTGAAATATTTCCTGCATTTTACAAAACAATTCCAATAACTTAGGAATTATAAATTTCAAAAGATTACACTTACTCAAAAATAGCTGCTCTGTTGGTCAAAATCGATTTCAATTTACTCAATGAAAATAACAGGGGAAAAGAATGTTAAAATAGCATGTACAGCAGTAGAAAAATGTATATTTGTTGACTAACTTGAAGGTCTACCAGCTGACTCAAACCACAATGTTCCTCACTTTTCATTAAACGATACCTATAGGCATGTTATTTTTTTATTCAAAAATACTGTCATGTGACATGCCAGCATAGAAAAAGATTTATAAACTTACATATCTGATCATACCCCCAAATATAATATTCATAAAAACTCCCATCAAGCCATTTTAACAATTAGCAGCGTCTCCAGAAACAATCCTCAAAAGCATAAAGGGTGTAGGGTGACTAGGGTTATATAAGCAAGGTTGACAATGGAAGGAGGGGCTTCCTCCTTCCTTATGATGACCTTCACGGTTTCCTGTGTTTTTAGTCCCATCTAGTACTCATTGTCTTCTACAAATTATGACTTCCCATGAAATGGAAGTGGGGAAGAGGTTTTGCTGGGCACTGGACATCAGCACTGTCCCCGACTCCAAGTAAACGTGTGCTAAGAGAAACACGGGCATCCAATTCAACATAAATAATACCCCCTCGTCATCATCAGACAATTCTTTTGTTACCCCTCTCAACTGATACATCCATCAATATTGTAAACAATAATATACTAAGACTTTCCACTTTCCTTTCTTAGTATATGTTCTTGAATTATATTTTTCATTCTTTTGAACTAATTCATGCTGGCAGGCCAATGTAGCCATTAAAGCCAACCCAACATTTTGTTAAAGCCGATACAAACTATAAGCCCTGCAGGCATTGATTGTTACATAAAATAAGAACAATATGTGAAATAATTTCAGTGTTTTCAAAGTTGTCTCAAACTATTTAAACAATTTCATATTTGTATGAAAAAAATGTATTGTATTAACTTTTCATGACATTTATTTACTGAAAACATGTTAACACTCTTCAGCTACTTGGTGAAAAAATCTTGGGAAAATAAGGTGCAATATTTGAAAACATTTTACACTTTAGGCTATTTCCTATATCCCCTAATTTTTCTTTCCTTCTCTTCATTGAAGAATACTGAGTTTGTTCATCAACTAAGTTTAAATTTATTAACTATTCCTAAGATGTCAGCAATTCATCTTTGAGGTAAATACCAAAATACATATCAGCAACTTACATCAAGGCTCACTTTAGTAACTTTAGGCAATAAAACCCAAATCCACCAACTATTTATAAGGAATGAATGTATTCCAAAATTATAACCTCGCAATAAATAATCAACTAATCCAAAATTACAGCTACATTTAAAAATTCATACTTGGTGCATCAATCAGAGGAAAAGTCCCAAAAAATCAAGTAAAACCATTTACAAATAAAAACGTTTTGATTCTCCTAGTTAACAAAATCCTTCCTTGTATAATTTCAACATTGGATACTTTAATTGCCTCATAGCCAACCTCTACTAGCATAAATTTTCAATGAAAATACAGCAACCAAACAAAATCTGTCTCAATCAAAATTTTAAAACTTGGATCCAGCTTAACTTGCATGCCTGGATCTGGAAAGTCAGTTTGTCTTCATCAATAGCCAATCTCTGTTCTCTAATATAAATCCCCTCATTTTAGTCAAATTATATACAGGGTGGAAAAAGTGGAATGGATGAAAAGAAAAACAAAGGAAGAAGTTCTGGGCATGATAAGAGGAGAGAAGAGAAGGCTCTTGGAAGAAATCCAAGGAAGATAAGAAAAGTGGATGCAGGGCATACTGATTGGCAATAGATTGCTGAAGGCAGTGATAGAGGGGAGAATGTGGGGTAAGTGAGGTAGAGGGAGGAAAAGATAAGGCATGTTGAAGATGGAATGAAGGGTGGCAGAGAGAAGGTATGCGGAAATGAAGAATGGGTTATTGCAGTGCAGCTTGTTAGGATGTTAGTGTAATGTTAGCTGTGTAGTAGTGGTGTCAATCAAAGACCAACTTATAAAAGGTGGACTATACTTTTAAACATAGGCAGACAACTGCAGACAATAATAAATGCTCTCCTCCATTTACCTGACAAACTTAATTTATTAACCAATACCGAGATGTTAAGATCTAGTATAAAAAGGTATCTGCCACGATAGCTGGAAAAAATCCTACTATTTACCAGATAAATTCTCTCCCAAAGATATGGACACATTCATTTGGAATGATAGAAGGGATAGTCTAGAAATACAGTTTTAAAAAAATTAACATCGGGGAATATTGTCTTTGTGGCCCATCTAATATTGTTAGGAAACAACATGAGGCAAACCAATGAAAACAGAAGTGAATGGGTCTACATAGCTGGAAATAAAAACATGAGATATTTTTCTTAACATATGCAATTTAAAATATTGAAATATGGAAATTATTATCCATTCAAAATATCTTTGTCACTGACCATTGAGGCGAGGTCAGAACTTGTCAAGTGCCTGCGCTGCAAGGGGGGTGTGGGGGGTAGACCCCACAAGGGGGAGAGCTGAACGGCAGCACTGTCGTTTATCTTATTGCACGTGATGCACGACACACGATCACTTGGCAACACTGCGTAAGGAGAGACGAAGTTCACACAACGAAAGCTGGAAATCAACTAAATTTTTCGCCGGTTGGGCCCCTCCCGCTCATTTTCCATTGGTTCCCACAAAGTCACCTGATTATGACCCTTCCCCTTCCCCCCTACCCCTGAGCGACAAATATATTTTGAATGGATAATAGTTAAAAGTAACTCATGCTGTCTCTATCACTTGACAGATTTTCAGTTGACTGCTTAAGTTTCATTATATTATCTTATTTTTCTCTCTCTCTCTCTCTCTCTCTCCTTCTTCAAACATTTCCAAGATAAGGTCCATCGTTCCCATGTCCCATGGCAGAAACCCTGATCAAAATATGCAGGACCCAAAACTAAAATTCATTTTAAAAATGGAAAAGATGAGTCAATATGAAATTTTGTCTAAATGGAATAAAACCAAATTTGTTAGCCAACTAGCTTTCATGGCTTCCTCTCTCGTTTGTGGAAATACATACTTTGTACAATGCTATGGTGAAATGGCAACATGAGCAATGTAGTAGAACCATCAACAAATCAGTTTGTCATAACCCTAATGAAAAACAAAATCAAGTTATAAACTAGAAATAATATAGTATGATAGCGTCTACACCCACCTATCAACAAATATCATCTAGGTTGATTTTTAGGGGAAACACACCAATTACTCTTGGTCATGAAACATTATTGCAACAATACATTACCCATTTTCAAGTTTATTCCAAAAACATGCAAGAAAATTAAGGTTTGTAAATAAAAACACCAAAGATCCAAAACTCACTGCCTATAATAACCAAAAGTAAATTACAGTTGCAGCACATTCAGTCATTATTACAAGAAGTCCATTTCTTTACATAAAAAATATTATAAGCACTCCTAAAATCCACAGCGATAAATTGTCCTCACTTCTTAGGAATAACATTTGAATGTTCAGGAAACCTGTGGAACTTGTTCATTTTGCACATTATCACAGAGCCTTCTTTGGTGTGCCCGCCACAGGTGGGTGCGCAAACTACTTCGATTCTTGTAATTCACATCACATAGTAAGCAGAGCCAATTCTCAGACTTTGAGAAATGCTGATCTGCCAAATGAGTCCTTAGATTTCCATTGTTACAGAACAATGAAGGACAATGAGGACACCTGATCTTTTCAACTGACTGCCCCTTAATAAGCTTAAACTGTTCCTGTTCAGGAGAACCTACAGCAGCAGCGGCTGTTGATGAACATGGAGTGGCAGCACTACCATATGTTGAAATGGATTTAAAATTTTCAGGAAAATGGTGAATTTTGGATTGGATAATACCAGAACTTAGGCCATATAAACCTGAAAAACAAAACCTTCCATCAGGTTTTCTATACTGATTCAATGCTTCACTTTGATCCTAATATATCTGTGCATGCCAATAAATTTCCTCAAAGCATGCAGTGTCTAAAGTATTACATCAGCCTTAAAATGAGATAACCTAAAAATGAAAAAAATTATTCATTACACATCTCTTCAATCTTCCACCCCAATTTTAAGCGCAAGGTATATTATGTGAAGAGTGTACATTTTCTGAGTTTATATTTTCCTTTTCATTAACTGAATACAAATAATTTACCAGGCTAAACACATGAGCTGACAAGACTTGCAAAAGTAATTGAAAAAATAATATCCATTTAAATGGTATTCATTTTAAAGCTGACATGTATAAAACAAAATAATTCAAAGCCCTTTGTCTATGTTCTTTACATTAGGAATAAGGTGTCAATTTCCTTGCAGAGTGTGAGCATTACAACATTTTCAAGTCTGTGTGTGGTTATACTTAACTGTCACAAGTAACTAAAGAAACTCACTGTACAGCCTGGAGGAGTAACAGAAGACAACAGGCACTCATAGAGATTTATGACAAAGATACACATGAGTTCCAAGGCTATGTTTGTTACGAAAAGTCCGGCCACACACCGGACACTTTTCCGGCACACTGTCATAGTGGCGATCTATAACATGTCTCCTCATATTAGACTTCCGCACCATCTTTCCACAATACGGGCATGGCCTTTGATGAAGATTTTCACTCAAAGAGGCTGCAACAAAATTAAAAAGAGCACTTCACCACGTACAGTCTAAAACTATTGAATTACGCATTACCCCTCAATAAACGACCATCTTCATGCAGTCACAGATCATACCTTATTTCTCTCTCCACTTTTCAATGAAAATACATGAAGTTTTAAAAAAAATATATATATATATATTTATACACATGCTAACTCCTTCCCTAAATAAAAACGAAACAGACACAAAATTTAATCATCAAGTGGTGCTATTACTGGTGATTTTCCAACATAAGTATTTTAATTTGTGCTTTCCTTGGCGGCTTCATTCCTGAGCCGTCTATGCACAACAGAAACATGTGTTTGCAAACTGTTTCCTGTCCTATAAACTTTGCCACAGAACTTGCATGGAGTCCATTGACTTGGTGAGTGGCGATCAACAATATGCCTTTTCAGGCTTGATCTTCTCATCACCTTTCCACAGTACCCGCAATACACTGATAAGTCAGCAGGAGGAGGAGGTTTCACTGGAAAGAAACCAGTGAGACAAATTACAATGACAGACTATTTTCATTATGTTTGTTATCAGGTTACCATGAAAATCAGACATCAGAGGATGAGAAGGAATAGAATACCTATTGTCACCCATGATCTTGACTCCAAACATCTGCTCATTGAGTTGATTACTCATATTGATGACTTAAACAATTTTCCACGACCCTCATAAGAGCATTATCTCAGCACCGTTAGGACTCCTTTTCTACAGCGACATGGGCCATCAACTTCTTCAGAAAAGTGGTCACGAAAATAATACATAAGGCGGAGATGGGTGACTCATGCATCTTGAATTAATATTTTGTCAAAATAGCATCCCGAGTGCTTTCCCACTCTTTAGGCACTTTTACAATTCAAAGTGATTCCTTAGAGATACTTGAAAAAGGCACATGGAAATCAAATTTAATCCTCTAACGGTTCAATTATAACTCTATGGTTTCCTAAGCACAGAATCTGATGAAACCAGGAGACATTTCTCCAAACTATTTATGTTTTGGTTTAAATGACACGTCGCTCCCCAGTCATCTCATTTGGCATAATCCACTCCTTCACGTCCCTACGCGTTTACTTCTTCCAGTCTCCATGCCGACTGCTAGTGCTGTGAAAACATCCCAAAAGGACCAAACGTTCCGATGTAATGGCACTGGCACGCATAAGTTCACACCATTTTCGAGTGTCTGCAATGGTTGCAGGATATTTTTGATGATTAAAGGGTATGTACTTAGTAGCTTTATTCCATTTGTTTACTTTCTTCAAAGAAGTATTGATTGACAACAGAGATGACATAGGTTGACTTGAGATAGCATAAAGTATGGCACATTCTACAATTTCATTTCCCTAATTTACAATTTTTAATTTATGACTTCATTGATTGAATGGATAAACTATTTCAAATTGCAACACTTGGATGGGCACTAGATGGACCCATGCTCATTTACTTTTTTAATTTAAAACAACCAACACTTTGTATTTCAAAGAATTTTCAGTTTAAACAGCAACTAACAGGTAGAAAGAAATGGAAAAAGTAAGATTTTTTTGAGATGATAGCTCAAATTTTGAAGCATAAGCTATTTTCATATATTCTTATTACAACAAAATAACTAATAATTGAGTGACTGTGTACTATGAAAATGACTCACTGTAAATATTTCGAAAGATGATAACAACACAGGATCTGCAAGACCCCCTTGGCATATATACTAGTGTTTCTCAATCAGTGCACTACAAAAAATAAAATGAAATATGCATTTCTGAACATTGGGGCTCTAATTAAATTTTCATTAAACTGAGTTAAAGGCAGTTAAATATCACCAATTAAAATATTTGCACACAATAACAATTGAGAAACTAAACAACCATACTTTTACACTATACTTTTATAGATGCTTGCAATCTACAAACATTTCAAGAAAAAGTTGAAAAATGCCATTAGAAAGTAAAATATTAAATATGAAGAAATGGGGATAAAATGTATTATTGTTTGGCATACAATTTTACTGGGAGCAAAGTTTACTTCTGTGTGAGGAAATAAAAAAAGATAAATGAATAACTAAGGGCAGAGAAGGCAGGTGGGTACAGTATTTGGGCACCGGATAAGAAGGCATGAGATTCAAATCTTGTCCCGCATCAGGAAAAACACTAATAACACCAAAATTGTGCTATTTTACGGATATCAAATAGTAAGGAAAATGTAACGGTGGGAGAGGGGAAAGAACTCCCCCCATAGCCTAAACGTTCCACATGCTATATGGGATTAGTTCACGGTGAACCCTCACCTGCCAAAACCAACTACATGGAATTCCGTGGTCTGGGCACCTTCACACGTCTACTTCATCCCACTTTAGAATGTAAATTCGATTTTTTTCTTTTTCAAAGCTATGGATTTGCAAAAGCAAGAAAGTCAAATAGGCCCCCATATTAGACAACACATAATGGCAAAGTACAAAATTTTAAAATTTTTTATGAATAATTTTGATTGTTGGTCCTAAAAACCATAACTGACACGAGAGAGACATTCTCTGCCAGCAGTACTAATCATAACTCCAAATTAACAAGTTTTATCCATAAGGATTTTCTATTAATTTAACAAAAGTATTTGCATGATTTATAGTGCAAATACATATAACATTTTGGAGAACATCGTATTAGTACTAACTGGCTGACCATTAACACCACCTCCAATTTCTAATACCGAAAAGAATCCTCTTAAGGATAATCATCAAAAGTAAAGTTTTGCACATAAAAAGATTTACCGAATTTTTTTACATTTGTCCACAGCCCGTTGTGGATACATTTCGTAGGAACATACAATCCCAGAAAGTTTCAACAGTATAATTATGTAAATTCTAGCGAGTTCTCATAAGAGTAATTATTGGCAAATAAAGGGACTAATAGGAATTGGGAGCATCAAACCCAAACAGCTAAGAGGTAGAAATAAATTTTCTGGTGGTTTCAACAATCAATCTCTAAAAAAATTAACGCATCTTAGGCAGCTTAATTCCTAAATTAGTATCCCACATGAATGTAGAATTCTATTCTCCACAGTATAGTCGATAATATCTCGTGTAAGCTTCTGTGGTGTTTAGGTGTTTGATTCTGAAGGGATTTTGGTACTCCAATGTGTTTACTGTCTTCTTGTGACAGAAATGAAACTGTCATTGAAAGAAGACAATCAACCAGTGGAGTACCAAAAACCCTCCAGTGTTTGTCTACATCATCGTTTTATTAGAGGGTTGAATGAAAAAAAAACTGACAGAGGAATCACTTATTCATAATTTAATCACAACTGTGTCATCTAAATACACCAATTGCAAAATAATGGCCCAGTGCCATCTCAATTTTAATCCACCAGCATTGTACCAATGCTGAAATCATCCCTAGGGAGCATCCTAGCACAATAGGAAAAATAATGTTGTGGCTCATCTCCCTCTCTGTTACTGCGGAATCTTGAGAATGATGTGCTACACTTGGGTAGGTTGAAGTTACCTTGGAGTTGGAAGGTTGGGAGACAACGCATTGTTGGCATTACTTTTCAAACCTTGAATTATGTAGTGTTGGGAGGAAAAGTGCACTTTTTTTCTTTCATAATGTAGACTTTCCTCCACAGGAGACAATACAAATGGGCATTCGAGGAGGACTCAAGGGCCTAAACTGCCAAAGGAGAAGAATTAAGTTTTAGGGGGGGGGGGG
>LYUA01001224.1:155937-177611 GCA_002093875.1 Calopteryx splendens | reverse complement strand
GCCAAGAGGCATCACGGGGAATCGAACCCCGGCCCTCTGGTCAGCAGTGGAGTGCTCTAACCGCTGGACTACCACGCCCCTTACATTCCTAGGGAGATGCTAGTTTTTAACTATTATTAAAGTATTTTTCTCAGCATCCACAGTCCATTTAGAATGGAATTCATAACATATGCAAACATTTACTGTTTCCATCAACTATGCATAAGTATATATTTGTGGGCCTAGGTGTGTCTGTGTGTGTGTGTGAGAGAGAGAGAGAAGCAGTGAGTGTAAGTATATTTAACATAAGAGCTTTTTGTTAAAGGTTTTATCTCACTGAAATACTGTGTCACTCCAATTAACTCTAAACATTAGTCAATATTGGGAGTGACAATATCATGCAAGACAGATGAGAAGAATCTCAACAGATAACCACCACTCAGAGAATGATGTAAGACAATGATCAGCAAGGAAGCATACAATTAGAGGATGTGAAGGTCATGGAATATATACGCGGAGCCATTTGTTGTTTAGAATGACACACCCACACACACACACACACACATGAACTCATTTACAAGTGTTCCCATTTTTGGGACTTTTGGGAGGTTTTCTGCAGTTTTCTGTAAAATTCAAAAATAGGAATCGTGTGGTCGTATAGTCCCCCAGCTTCAATCTTTCCTTCAAAAATTATAATCAAGGAAACTCGAAAAACATAATAAGCTAATTATCCATTTGCATACGGAAACAAGTGATCATATTGCATAATGGAAAATATTAGGACAGCATTGAAAAGCCTGGACGCTCGTTGTGATTCATTTTATAAAATTGTGTAATTCTAAAAGTGATGATTCGCATGGGGTTTTCAGGCAAATGAAGAATAATCTCTTAGTAATTAGGCCATGTTACAAGTAGGCAGAGTCATGCAAATAATGACATGATGTCTATAAGATTTCAATTGAGAGGATTTTATTGCATTTACCATGGAGAAATTTGCATCTAAAATAATTTTTAATCATTTAACATTTTTATAACTAATTCAGTTCACTACACATCCAAATTAATTATTAAATCTATGCCTTGCAGTCCATTTGTTGTTATCAAATTCAGTTAAGGTAAAATTTAATGTACAATATAACATATGGAAACAATCTTGTAATCAACATGATAATAACGCATTATAAACTAAGAAAATTAATTCAATAAAATAGAATGGTAAGTAGTGGTGGTCAAAGTATAAAAAGCACTACATGAATTTCTAAAGTGGTATTACTTATTTATAAGCCGAGACATAGTCAATGAGACTTAGATGTGTTGGAAATACTGGAAAGAAAATGAGCTAATCAAACCAAAAATAATATTGGCAAAACTCTCAATTAAACAAACTTAAGAAAAACTAACTAACAAAATAAAATTAAATTGTTTTAATGATCTCAATGGCAAAATCTATGATATTCAGTGGAGTTGAAGAACACTCCACAGCAATTCCATAAAAATATATAAGATGGAGGCAAGGTGAGGCAGAATTTAAAAAAAAGTTCAGGATAAAACATTTTTAATCCAACCTAGTTTGTGACAATCTAGACTCGAATTTTATATACTGTGGAAAATTGAATTTCTTTGGTCACTCAGATATTTAAATGTACCCCTCAGGAAAAATCTAAATAACAGATCAAGACAATCACAACAAGTTTGAAAAAAAAGAAGATCTAGATCGTCACAAAGTTATGATAATCAATCGAAATATTATTTCCTGCTGTGAGAGCAAAATGGGAATCCACAGAAAAAAACGCTACTTATGGTCATTCGTTAAGACCAACAAAACAGGTGCAATGGAGCAAAGAGAGAGATAGAGAGAGCATACTGGGTGTTTGCTTCTTTTTAAATAAAACTAATAAATTCACAAGGAGAAAAGCTTGAAATTCATTCCATTACATGAGTGCTTCAAACTTTGGCACGGTGAATTACTCTAAGAGGCTCTGAAACTAATATTTCACATTTACTTCTATATTTACTCATCATTAAATATTACTTCCTTGCTAACTTCCTTTTTAATAGCGAAATTTCAATCAGTACTTCAATTAATGACGGATCAGTATTGCTTCACAAACTTTTGGTAATTTTGGGGAATTAATCAACTGCAGGACTGGCATGGATCCCTATCAATAAAATTAATCGCTGTGCAATATAAAAATAACAAGGAAGTTCAAGGATCCAATCTGAGGCAAATGCAAACCTTTAACTGTTGCATTTTGAAATCACAAAAAAAAATGAAAGGAGTTTCGAATTATATCCAAATGCATACACTCACACATTATGATCAAAACAATTTTTTTTAACATGAAAATACCCAATCTCATTAAATAATGAGCTGTGTGGTCTCGCGTTGCCCAGGTGCAATTTCGGATTTGCCCACTCTCATGCTGCCCTTGTGGCTGACATTGCATCTAACTGCACCACTTATGTGCTTAGCATACCAAGCATTACATTTAAAAAACAAAAAATATATTGCTAAGTTAAAGGGTTCTTGAAAAAATATCATGTATCCTTTTCACAGGCTGACATCTTAGTTATCTTAAATGTATTTTTTGCAATTTAGGTAAAAATGTTACCAATGCATTCCCTTAATACAAGCATATTCTAAATTTCTGTCCATTAACCTTAAAAATGACAGGCTGAAAAAATTAGTGCAAGGATTGTTCAAATAGGTACAAGACAAATTATTTTTCAAAATATGAAAACAATCTCACTATCAAGTTATTTACAGAAGACAAATGGATTTCTCACGTAATCTGCCCAGCATATAGGTTGAAGAGATTAAGAACAGTATTTAAGCCTAATTATAAACTTGCCCTGCCATCGATAAGAAATTAAAAATTGGTCAACTTTCCTGGAAGCAACGATTGTCTGTCAAACTAAACTGATCTGAGGAAAATATGAAGATAATGAATGAATGATAAAATGAAGAATTACACTGATATGTACACTACCTCAGTGTACCTCAAGTACAAGTTTCATGCACTGTTCTTGGCATTTAGGTTAATAATGATCTGGTCTCACTGGGATCAACCTTCATTCCATTACAAAAGGGGACAAAACCGAACAGTTTTCAGAAAAAGCAGTAATATTATGTTTCCCCATACTCTTTCAGCCTCTTCACATATATCAGCAACCATCAGTTAGCACCATGATGAACACATGGGGAACCAAATGGTAAAGACAACATAGTTCATCATCAACTACCTCAATCACAGCATTTATAATGGACAACAAAGAGTAACTGTAAAGTGGAAAAATTACTATCCTCTCATTCAAACATCGCATTAAGAGCTTGCCAATGGTGTGCATCTAAGCAGCACTTGGGGGGAAAACACTCCCTCCCCTGCCTTGCAAGCCTCCTTCCCTTGCATAGCACCAGGTAAATTCATTCTGGTTGTCTTGTATTCTAAATTTCAACATTCTGCATGGAAAAATGTCACACCTTACTGACAATAGCATAAATGAATCTGATCCTTCCCTTTCAATACTCATGAGCTTCTAACACTCAACTGTTAATGCATTTATTGTTTACCATGCACTAAAGTCACAGTACTAACAGTCGTGACCCATTATGCCTCTACGTAAAAAGCTCAAGCAGAAAGAACATGCTAAAATATATAACATAGTATTGAATTTTTTTTTCAAGCACAGCACTTGATTCAAGTTAAATAAAAACTATGACTTGATTATTAAATTCTGACCCTACCTGAGGAAGCATACATAAAAATGTGGCTTGTCATTTTCTATAAATTATAGAATAGCTTGTTCAACCTTAAAATCTTAATTATCATACGTTTGCACTATTATTCACTGCTTTTGAAACAAAAATGCAACATTGGAAAAAATGGAATTTGAACAAGTTTTTTTTGACATACAAAACAATTTTTGGCCTTTCAACATGCTGTTTTATTCCTCATTAATTCACTTAAAGATGTGAAGACAACCACTGTCAAATTTTTTAAAATGCAATTGGGAGAGCTTATAAGCTTGAAGCAAAATTAAGCCAAAATGCATAATCAGAAATTATTTTAGACCATATTTTTTCACAAGTACAGATACTCTACACCATGATAATAATGAGACAATGATCAACAAGGTTTTACTTCTTTTATCTACAGAAAGGCAAACACTACAATTCATGAATGTGGTAGTTCTTAAGGCACTAATACATAGTCAATAAGAGTTTGCTTTATGCTTGAGGGCAAGAATCATTTGGAAATACAGTCATATGCATGATTTTAAAAGAATGTTAAATTAAAAACCACGTTCTAAATGTAGTCGATGCCTTGATTAATCAAAAAATATTTCACATCAGTACAAATTGATTTCATTAAATTGAATGAAAAATGATCAAAACATCAATTTGCAACTGATTTGAAATATATTTTGAATTAGAATGTTAATGGAAGTACATCCTACCTTGGCTGATGTCCTGAGAGCTTGAAGAATCTTGAGATAGTCCTGATGAACCAGGGAATACACCTGAAAATAAACAATAGAATGAGTCAAGAGCAATTCAAGTTTTCAACTGAGTATATACAAATAAAGTTGATTGCAAAGATAGAATTTTAAACGTAACTAGAAACCATTTTTCAAAACAAAACATAATAAGTCATTGTTAAGATCTACATCTAAATCTTACCCTGCAACCTGGAGCAGGGCATTAGTCAGGGAGGATGGGGGAATTAGGAGGATGCACCACATGATGTTGAATGCAAGGATGACTTTTCATTCATTCAGGGTGATGGTGGAAGGTCTTTGGCCTTTCTAGGGAGACGATGAAAGGAGACATGAGGAGATGAATGATTGCCAATTGTCAGAGTGACCATGGGGTGTGGAACACAGCCAGATGCTGTGGAGTGTGGAGGCGGAGATAGATATACAGACAGTCGCTGGAGGGTTTAAGAGGGAGTTTTCATGAGAGGGCATTGAGATGCATAAGACAAAAGGGGTTGAATTTACACCGGCAAGGGGACAAAAGATAAGGATCCCTGCTCATTGTGAATATGTGATCAAGGTACCCACTACATTCTGAGGAGAAGAAGTGCTACCTTTGGAAGGACCAAGTGTATTTGGCAGAAGTGATGTCCGACAAAGAAATATTGCAGAAATTTAAGGATATTTTGGTGGATGAACCAATATTGCAGTACCCAGAGCTTTCTTGCACTTTCCTGTTGACTATGGATACCAGTGACAAAGCCTTGGAAGCCATTTTGTCCCAAGGGATGCCAAGAAAAGACTTGCCTATTACATACATCTCTAGTTCCCTAAACAAAGCTGAGATGAATTATTCCACCACAGACAAGAAGAAACAAGAGATTGTATGGGGAACTAGGTACTTTAGGCCCTATTTTTTAATGGAGAAAGTTTATGATAATAAATAGCGGATTGCGATCTAAATCCAGGTTGATGCGACAGTGAATGAAGACAGAAGAATATGAATTTGAAATCACACACAAAAAGGGGATCCTTGACACAAATACCAATGCAGTGTGTCACATATGGGCAGTAGAAGCTACTGAGAATCACCAAATATCATCATCATAAAGATAAGCAAGGAAGTGAAGGAAATTCCTCGAGAGGTCCTCAATTCACGGGTAGGAAGCCACCAGGAGATGAATTAGACATTGTTTATTTAGGCTGGTCTACCAGACTGTAAGGCTTGGTAAGGCTGGTCTATGGTACCCAGTCCATTATATCTGTATGCTACTTGTAAATATGCTACAGTATTATGATTGGTGGTGATGCAGCACATTCAACTTTATTTTTATTATTTAGTAGGCAAACTTGAAATGCAAGCATGTTCAAGAATTAAAAATTGAAATTTTCTGATATTACAGCAAATTAATTATTTTTAACTATTATCTTCATAAATGATTAATGTGCAGTTACCTGCATTT
Source organism: Calopteryx splendens (assembly GCA_002093875.1). NCBI lineage: Eukaryota > Metazoa > Arthropoda > Insecta > Odonata > Calopterygidae > Calopteryx > Calopteryx splendens. Next base: position 171,693 of record LYUA01001224.1, on the reverse strand, counting down.
TCTATATTTACTGCATTTCTTATTTTAAGACACAAGCCAAGATTTTGGAATTTCCAAGGTCAATGCTAATTCAAGATAGGATTGGTAATGATGGGAGAAGAAAAAAGAATAAATTACTAAAAAGAAGTACTATGAACATCTTGAAACTCATGGACTGTGGAGCTGTGCTGATTACTCCATGACATTTTATGTAAGATTATTCATCAGAACATCTTGTTCCTTTAACATCCCTTTGAATTTCAAGAAAGAGAAGACCTCATTGGCTTAATTACTCAGGCAGACATCAAGGGATCCGAGTATAAATCCCATTTAGTTGAGAGATTTTCTCCACTGTGAAATTTCTCAATTTGTTTACAATAAAAATTTCTAGTAATAAGTGACCTCTAATATTTCAGCCACACACATTCTTGTGGACTATTATTAAATTGGTAAATGATTGGAAAATGGAATATAATATATAATATAATATGGAATATAATATGGATAAATTGGTAAATTATTGGTAGATGGGTTACTCTCATCATATCAAAATATATGTACTCGTTTTGCAGAGATTTAGAAACTGTTCAGAAATACAATGAAAATAAAAATACCAATTCTTAAGGCCCAAAAACCTTTTACATTACAATTGATTAAATCACTGAACATTATTTCAAAGTGCAATGCATTTAGTTAAGAATAAAGCTGACAATCTTCAAAGAAATTTAATTTAAAGTGCAAAGCTTCTCAAAACTAACAATACTGAAAATAACCTGCAAACTACACAACTTGAAGTTGGATGAAGTCCTCATGATTGCTTCCTAATCAAGTGAAATTGAAAATGATATTAACCCTTCCAGCGTGTGAGACGCACCATTTGCATTGGGTGAATTCCACACCTACAGCATGCTTTTCGTTCAAGGTATTTAAATTACTCAGCATGTGCTTTTTTGGACAACAAGAGCATTCTTATTGAAAAGCCGGATGCATACCCTGTGTCGCACATGCTGAAGGAGTTAAATAACCCCAACCCTAAAGTCACACTTGGGGGGGCCGATGCTTCACCCAGACTTCAGCCACTGTGCTGGATGCATGGGTATATGTATATATTATTATCTTTTCTCATATGAAAGCATTATTTTTTTAGGTTATTATAAAAATATATTACAAAACAATTTCTGATTATATTTATACAGGAAGCCCCTCATTTGAGCGAGATGGCAAATACAACGGTGCAAATTGTGGGAAAATTTAAACCAAGGAAATCATATTTAGAATCATGAAATGGCAAAAAAAAGCTTCCTTCTCTGTGTTTGGCTTCTTGGTTCCCCTTTTAAATATCAAGTCCTTGTGAAACAGAATTTAGAATGAAAAATGTTAACGTCCTTAGTCATGGAAGTTTACACAATTACATCAGCTCGGCAATAAGAAACTTAAAGATCCACCCTTTTGGATTAGCACAGATGGATTTCCGTAATTTAATGCACAACATTTTTAATTAAATAATTAATTCATTTGATGCGTAGAAGTAATCTATTCTTAGCTTTATTGTGATTGTTAAGGCATTTTCTATACATAGAACTCCATGAAGGGTACAATTGAGGATCCAGCAGATTGCAAACAGTTTCTCTATCTTTTCTCAAGTTCATCATGCTTTGAATATTTAATGTATTTGAACTTTTTTCATTTTTTACATAAGTTAAACAATGTTAAAGACCATCTCTTAACGGTGAATAAATGTCTATTTAATATATCCATGTCTTCTCTGTGTTGCCAATATAGCTAAGCCTTACATTGTGCTCACGTGACCATGATTTCAAAACAATATTGAGTACCATTCTCTTAACTTATATTATGTATCAGCATTTTAATCTCATGTCCAAAACATGCATTTGAATGTATTATATTCATACACCAAATGAAATACCAATTTATTGTGAATCCTTATAAAGGCCACTTACCACATAACTGAGTGCATGACACTGTGCCATCAATAATTATAAGAAATAAATATATTCTCCATTAAGGAATTAAGTCCTTGAGATATGCTACTTTCACATTAATGAATGCTGACAATGCCAAATGAATATGAACTTTCAACTGAACTTTTTATGCAAAAAGTAGTTTCTGATCATAAATCCATATTTCCAATACATGTTCTCTATGCTTTTAAATTTTGTATTCAGAATGAATTTCACCACTATTTTCATTCACACTGAAAAATGCTTAAACAGCTCAGGAGGTACCCTTTCCAGAACCAATTTTTTTCTATATAACCGACAACATAAATTTCCCCTTCATTAAGTGACCGCATTCCCTTCTTCAGAGGACAACAGCTATTCGATTTCTAGCAAGTGGCCACTACTCCCATGGCTAAGTCACAAACTTATGAATTCTTTTTAACAAAAAAACCATCCAATTCCACTTGCGATGGAGCGGCAGAGAGCCAAGGGTGGCTACCCTTCTTGGAGGAAGGAACCATATGGCCACCACCTGAAACTGCCAATAGCAAGGAAAGTGGCTCCATGGATTGGCAGATACAATGATCTTCATTGCCTCTTTATGGTTAAGCCATGACCTTCTGGAAATCACAGTCTGAATGCTAGAGGTTTTCTCTACAGGCCAATGTTGTTTGCCTGCAGGACTTTCTGCAATCTGATTATGTCACTGTTGAAATTACAACGTAGGCAGACATTAGGAATCCCACAGAATACTTCTTTATTTCAACGTTTCAAACTAAATAAGAAAAACTATCATTTCAGGTGCATCATGCTGTTTCTCTTCTTTACTGGCTTCCCTTTGCATACTGCACTGGATAATCAGTCAATGCATTTGTGATGTTTTTCTCAGCAACAGCATAATGTAAGTAAAGGCAAAATCTGCACAGAGTATGGAGGTAAAAAGAAAAGTGATCCTAGAATGTGTCTTACAGAGTGACAGAAGCAGCGAGAGGAGAACCCAATGGGGAAACAAGGTATTCAAACTCACATGGATGTAAATAAGTGGAATTCTAAAAATCAAACTGAGAATTTTTTAATCATTGTGAAGAAAATAAGAAATGCATAACCAAAATGAAAAGGAGAATGAATGCTGGTAAAGTGAACAAGATTGTTTACCAATGGTTTAATTGTGTATGTACTTAAAGACAATAGCCAGGGAGACGACTGGAAGGGTTCATTGAATAGCAAAGGACTTTGATATTAAAACTACAAGCAGAATGCCATGACAAAGAATTGGTATAAAATTTAGCCCTAATCAATTATATAATTATATGATCCAACAGGAGAGACTAGGAGACAACTAACAATCTCCATCCAACCTAGATGATCCCTTAGTCACTTTTTTATCCATGATCAATTCAAACAAAAGAATATGATGATTTTATATCACTTATGTGTTGATATTGATAAATATCAGAAGTATTTTCTATTATTTACATAATAACTTACATAGGGAAAAATGACAGCTGAGTTTAAACGAATAATTTTTAATTTAAATTGATTTTCAATAGCAGATGGTCAAGGCAGCAACTTTTATCACGTCTTTCGATTACCCTTTGAATGGCATTCTCATTTAACATTAAAGTCACATATGCAATAACTATATGCATCATTCTTTGAAGAAAAAATTAGGTACATGTATAATAAAAAATTAACTGCTTCAGCAAATCACCCTTTAGTCACGGAGGATAACAAATTTCAGTTGGCTACCTTCAGAGGTGCATTACTCGAAACATTTTTAAGCTATAACTGAAACACCTAAATTTGTCAATTAAAAACAGTATGTATGAATATTTAAATATTCTAGGGACATGAAAACAAGGAATATCATTTAAATATATCCACGTTATAGATTTTTTCTAGTTCCCAAAACAACTTCTCAATCCGGAGATTACCATTCCTTAAATGGCCATTATTCGTTACCCCCAACTGCGTCCAGTTAAGGCAGGTTTCACTGAATGCATAACTTTATTTCATTATTTGATTTTTCAATTATGTTATAATAAATACTTAAAAACATTATTGGTAACATTCAGAAAAAAAATGGTGTACACACAAAATTTAGTTGCAATCTCTACACTTTATTGCAATTATTATATGATTGTCCACACGCAACACATCACCCTCTCTTAATATTTTGCTCTTCTCATTTTCCCATTTTGTATTTGAGCAGGTGTAAAAAGCAGACTTTATCACGTACCAATAAAAACTCACATAACTGCTCATACAACACTCAATCGAACCAAATGAAATAAGACCGCAAGACATCTAAAACACTTTCTGGCAAAACAATTTTGTACGGTCAAGGACACATCGCTATGCATGATGTGCTAGGCAAAAGACGAACTCACTATGTTTCACTCCCTTGACTGTGCACACAGCACTTCTGGGCTCACCAAATTGAACCAAAATGCTAACTCCCCAGAGGAAATGCAAATTTAGAGCCATCTTGACAGGACAGTTTATGCTGCACAAAGCAAATAATGTACAGATAGCTCAGACCCTGGAGTTTCAGCCTGGCAAAGTGTAGGAGGAGTCATGCGGTTGTTCCACAAAGTGGCCAACTATAAATATCTGTATTTGCTCAATGGTTTTCCAAGTGAAACAAAAGTCCCTCTTAACAGATTACCAACATTACTAGCTGCCTTTACCTGGCTAAGTTATGCACATTTTTTTACACTAACACTAGAGTTTTAAAATGGCTGCCGGTAGGAGAGATCAAAAATTCTATCACATGGTGGCAAGGGAGTGTAATTATGGAGCTGACCAAAAATAACATCATTATCTCTATCTCATCTCAATAAATCGCCAGATTTCAATAAAATGCATTAAGATGTCTTCACTGCTCAAAATTAAATTCCCTCTCTATTATTCCCAGCAAAACTTCTTATTAAATGGGGGAGCCATTCAATGGATTACCATAGCCCACAGAAATTCCACAAGTCACAGGGCATTGTCAAAATCAGAACTGAAATATTATTTGATGCTTAACATAAATGATATATCATTAACTATTAACTCTACTGGGGGAAAAACATACCAGATTATTCTAAAAATATGAACATTCTGAGAAACCAATAGCATATACAGCAAAAACACACCATATAACAGCAAACGATACAGTACATACATTAAAATCACAGTCACTAAACATTGTCATGTTATCCATTGGAGATTCCCAAAAGCTTATTTGGAAAATCTTATCATAAATTCCCCATTTTATACTTAGAAACTAATACACGCCATTTTCATTCCACAAAACACAATATTAATGCTTCCCTAAAAATTCATTAAATCTGCACACTTTTCAATTATGCACCACTGCTAAAAAGAACACCTTAAACAAAATGTAGATATTACGGGCCATAGGAAAATAAATTCCACTTGTGAACTAACAATTAACATAATCACATGCCATAAGCAAAAAAGCAGTCTTTCAGTTACAGGTATGCATCTTCACATAACATATTCAAAACATGCATAAGTCTGAATGGCAGGTAACATTTCACACAAAACATAAGATAGTAAAAAACTGGAAGCATCACAGAGTGAATTTGGAGCTCCAACCAAACTGTGCAAGAACTTTGATGCACACGCTTCAAAACTGATGAACGCAAATGCATTACCTTCAATATCACTCATACTGTTTTATAACTGAAATATCTACAACAGGTAAATTATTCTGCATGCTTCACTGACACTCCTCTTTAACTTCTCCTCACACAAACCTACCTTAACTCTTCAAAAACTTTTGATGAAATTCAGCAAAGCAAGAAGACAAATGAAGTCCAATCTTGCATTCCGAGCATTGCCAGGACGTTTCACGTCGCTGCTTTTTTTTCCAACAAACAACACATCTCTTACGAGGATTCATCTGTGATTTGGTTGGTGGAATTTTCTGTGGCACATGATTTTTCTGCACATCTAATAACAGTACAGTCCCTAAATCTGCTTCCGCAGCCGTCACATTTGTATTCTGAACACTCTTCCCAAAGGGGACGTCCCTCAACTCTTGATCACACTCCGTGCCAAACGTCCTTAAAGGGTTGACCATCCTCGTGTGCATCACGAAGGTGTCGTGCAGCACATCTGATAAATAGAAAAATTCTTTGTAGCTTTTCCGTCCTTTTCCCAAATAGTGTGTCTATTCCGGTGGGCCCACCTCCCCAGCCCCCGTCTCCCAATCGAACTTAACTTCATAAGGTGGGACTCACTCATCACACACAGGGTGAGATTCTTCAACCAAATGCATTCCTCATTCTTTCATCCATGGTTGACGCCAATGTTTACATTTGCCATAAAAATATTTCATGCCATTTGATTATTTTTGCAGAATGACAAAAAATTATTCCATTATTTTTTTTTTAAATCATACTTGGAAGTAATATAAGGTAACATTCACTCTTGGCCACTGCTTCTAATTACCACAGATGTGGTATTTTCAGACTCATTTTTACAAACATGATTAATTCTCCCCAAAATACAAGGTAATATAATCATCACAGCCAACTACATTTAAAAACAATAAATTCAGCTGATTAAAAGCACTATTCATTTTTTTCATTAAATGGACTGAAACTACACAATTTAACAGTTCTCACACTTGTCCATCTTCACACATTCAAAACTGATTTGAAATACGTTTGTTGATTAGGACAACCGATAATAAAACACCTGAAAACTATGGGAATTACCTAAATGAATTAAAATCCAAGTTAAGGAAAGAAAGACAAGCTACTCCTTATGATTTCAGGGCCCTGTTTCTCGGATTATGTCCTATAAAACAGTTTCTAACACAATACAAAACTTTCTAACCATGTGAAATGTAGATTGAGTAAACGTGTCGTAGCATAATTATTTACAATGGAAGTCTCTCTGTGTCAGAAAACTACAAGAACTTTAAGTGGACTCGCACCCGTGAGAAACAGACCCCATATCTGAAGTAAATTATAAAAGTGCACATGAAGGTATTTTCCATATTCTGGCCTTTTAATCAATGCAAATAAATAACAGAGACAAACTATTGAAGCATTTGGAGCTTTTGGCCCTAACTTCCTCATGTCAGTAATGCAGGAAGAAGTATTGAACCTTCTTGCATAGTAATTCTCATCAAGACAGCTATGAAAATTTAATTTTTCATGCTTGGACCTACAGTGCCAGTTTTCCCATATCCCACTCCAACCCCCACTTTTCTTCTTTCTGATTTGAATATAGCTAGCTCCTCGATAAATTTTCATTTATTCCTGAAGGAGAACAAAATAAATGTTTCAGAGAAAACGTACTCGTCAAATCAAACCACACATATTTGGTAAAATGCAACTCTCATCCTGTCCACTTTTGACTTTTTATTTCCTTATCCAATAGAATTTAAAAATGCCCATATTTTCCCATTCTCCAATTTGACACCTAGTTTCAGAATTATATTTGGCTAAAAATCGAAGCACATAACCCTTTCACTGAAGGCCCATAGTTGTTTAGTCGCGAGTCCCTTCCAACCAATCGCATGGGTGCCATTGGTGCTTCTTTCTGTGGCATTGACCAAGGTGAATTTGATGACATAGTATTAGTATTATTATAGTACATAGTATTATTATAGTACATAGTATTACTATAGTACATAGTATTACTATATTAGAGTGGGCAGTAACTTTCAGATCTTTTTCATTATCGTTCAACAAGTTGAAGGCTGATGGGAGAGGAAAATTTGATGAGCTGACAACACTGCTCTAACTCAAAGTGGAATCTTTTACGTAAACCACTACAATGTTGAGTTTCAATGATGTTCCTATGTGCTATTAATACCCATTAAAAAAATGTTTTACTCAGGTAACGGCTTATTTGAAAAATTGCCAAGATTGCACATACATAATTCTAACATGTGGCTAAAGGTGTGGTTACATAGATGAATTGGCTATTCTGTAATTTATCATTATAGAAAACTGAGGGGTCAATATATTAATATCGGTGGTGATTTTAAATTGTTGGTATAAAAAATTGATGTTAAGCAAAGTACTGAATACCTATACTGTAAAAAATGCTTCCATCACATTTCCACCCAAGTAAAGTATTTTTTCCTTTACTGACATGAGGCATGGTTATTATTCTTCTCTCTGTAAATGGATATTCCCTATCTATGTACTTCCAAGAAGCACTGTAACTTCCAACATTTCCTATTGATTAGATACGCAAGGGAAAAAAGAACTTCATTTTGTAGAATATTTGATATTATCTGTAAATAGGGTAAGATTATCTATGATAAAAACCCACCAATAATTCTGAGAACTTCATTCACACAATATCCAAAATTAGAAAACCTGAATTACTGAAGCATAAATGCAGATGGGTGATTACGTATCATTACCATATATACTAAAAAAATCACCTAACATTTATGTGTGCTTAAATGACTTTCAAATATCTAATATATATTTCATTGGCCAGTGATTATTTTTTTAGCAGATTGGTCTTTCAGGTAAGATACTTGCATAAATGTGTTACAATTATCATTCAGTAATTGAAGAAAAAAGCTTGATCATTTTTTTAAAGTTGGTGGTAAGACTTATGCTTTAGAAATGATGAATATTAAGAGCTGAGGGTGATGTGCAATTAGATAAGGAAAAGAACATTTCCTTCGGTATTTTTTTTCCTTTTCAGCACAATCGTGTGCTGTACAAGTGAGGAAGATTTTACGGTTCTATATTAATTATTAATTTCACCATTTAAGTTTTCTGTGTAATTAGTTTTACATAAGAAATAATTTGACTGAATCATGGGGCCAATAACCATTGTATTTTTCCCTAATCTGTATGGCAGTCACATTTAAATTCAGCACTTGGTTTACATTAAGATAATAGACTAATTGACATTCTTAACACATTCAACACAAGATGCATTATAGAATTTATGAAAACTAAATTTATTTCATTTCTAATGCTAGTTTGTGACTAAAACAAAAAAAAACATTGTTCCTTTCAAAGATTTTTCATTGCATATCATCTTTGGGTCCATTGTACTACATATATTTTGAACTTAAAAATCCTCATGTCCACCAATCTAAGGAATTAGAAGAAATACAATATGTCGGGCTAAATGAGTCTCAAAGGTTGGATATCTAATTTGACTCTCCGTGAGTAACATTTTGAAATTCTTGAAACTATTGAGTAACAACTTAGTGAAGCACAGTACCCGAAAAATATCATTATTTCAAGGCAGCAACAAAACAGAAAACACTGATTCTGCCTCAAACTCTGATTTTCTTTGAGACTCATATTTGAAAAATCAGCATATCATCCATCAACAATACACACTAGAGATTCAGGCTATCAATAATATACCCAATAATACATATCAGGCCATTTGAGAGGGCACTGGTTCAATCAGTTAATAGCATCCAGTTCACAAAGTACATGTATAATGTGACTTATGTAGTCATAATACACGTGTAACAAGCTAATTATACTTTTTTATATTTTCAAACAGTTTTTGCTCCAATATCATTATCTGGCATCAGTAATATAATAAACACAACTGAACATTAAAAACCAGACCAAGACATTGACATAGACAGTGACAGGAACAGGAAATCCAAGTATATACAAACCAGCACTACCTGCATGTATTTTGACATTTCCACTGAACTTCAGCCTAATACTTAATATGAACATTACATTTATAACCTAGTAGAGAGCTTGTCTTAGCTCCCCGAAAGTTATTGAATTAAAGTATTGGTAATGATATTACAAATTACAGCATACGGAAAAATACAGAATACAGCACTGGTAATGAACCAGAAACATATTTTCATTTACTTATGAACTGGGGCCTATCACAAGTCTCCACAAAATGTCTACATTAAAATTATTAATGTGATGATAACAGAAACACTACATATCACCATTCCATAAACGTTATGCTGTGACAGCTATCATTAAAGGATTCCTCACATGAACCATTTGATTTGGTTTATAGGTTCTGTGTTCACACATTGCACTAGTGTAGGATTAAGTAATGGGTATTGATAGTATTGGCAAGCAAAAAATATACATTATTGCATTCCTTATTTTTATAAATAACTCCATCTTCTTATTTCTCATTTTTTCCAATTTAACCTTTTGTCTTCTTTTTCGTTCAACATGATGTGAACATTGCTTGAGGTTCTTACAATGACATAAGGGTGATGAACAGCATATAAACTAAATAGCTGATGGAAAACTTGGACAGCAATGAAGAACCAGAACACATTTAATACTCTCACACATATTTTCAACATTCACTACAAGAGTCAATACATAATATAAAATAAATTGTAGCACAACTTCATATCAACAGAGTGAATCTGAAAGGTGCATTTTGCTCATGAAATAGATGTAATAGAAAAGAGAGATGCTTAGTTTTACAAAACGCTAGGGAGTTGATGAATAAATACAACTTGAAGATTAAAAAAAACTAAAAGTTGGCATCTTTTGTTATTTTGTAAGCGAGATCATCAGTGAGCGAAAATGCAAAAAGGTTATATTTAGAAGACATCTATAAGCCTGGAAAGCTTTCAATAAGACAGCAGAACAAACTATCCTCATAAAAGTAAGACAACAAAAATCAAGACACCAGTAAAGATTATGTATATTTTATCATAGGCAATTATGGAAGGCAACATGAAAGAGAATAATTAAAGAGGAAGATCACAACATATTAACCAGATAGTGAAAAATATGAAACAAAAAATATGAATACACGAAGAAAATAGCTGGCAGTGACTTGTGAAAACTTCTTGTTCAGTAATGAAATGCTTCCAATATTTATGGGCCCAACTGAGTCCAACTTGATGTTTGCATGAGACTTTCATAATATGAAATACATCACAACTATGATGCTTAAATTTGATCCACTTATGCAGCATTCTTTGAGAGGATTTAAAAAAATGATTCAGGATGCGATACTTTTAGGAAAAAACATCAGACCACCCAATGACAAGTGTCCCAAGCATCCAAGCATATCTATGGTTCTGATTTTGGCTATCAGTTTTCATGCTAATCAAGTGAATGGCGGCATTGACAGCACTCAAGAGTGTTCTACGGTATGTCAAATATTGCCATTGCAAATGGAATTCTAAGGAGAGTGAAATGTTCAATAGCAAATGAGGTAACCTCAGTGAAAGCAGATTTTGCACACTTATCAATGCATTGGAAGATTTGCACAAATTAATAATAAGTGTATAGATGAACAGAGCGATTTCACATAATGTTTAATAACCCTTACCCTGAAAGTTAGATGTTCCCTCCATTTATATGCCATTGGCACATTACACACAGAAAAAATTCATTCATCGTTTTGGATTGAATGTGAACATAAGCATTAGGATTGGATTTAAATAATTAGACACACAAATTATGGGTGAGCTAGGATGGTTTTTCACATGTGATTTTTAAAAATATGTACAACAACATTCACATCACTTTACACTTTGCAAACCATATGGACACTATTGACTAAACAATATTTAATTCATCAAGTTCATATAGACTTACATATTAGACTTTAATTCCATTAAAAGTTATTCCTTACACTCTATTCATTCAATGATTTCACCCTTTCAGATTCTATAATAAACAAACATTTTAGAAAACACAACTACATACCCAACATGAAACTACTTATCACACAAACAAATACAAGCAAAACCATTCACTATCCTGCAGAAACTCAAAGACAACAACACATTAATTTCTACATTCACACTAACAATCCAGAATATTATAATAAAAAAAGGTAAAATTTAGAATTTAAAAAATTCTGAAGAAGAAACAAATAATAATGATAATACTGAAAAATGTTAATAATGGGCAAGCTTGCTTTTTCTGTATTTGATAAAAACGAGGATGAGAACATTAAACAATGATTACCTAAATAAGAGCATATTTGTACTTTTAGGTTTCCAAATGAATTTGGTGGCTCAAGCACCCACTAAACTAGTTTTTAACTCAAAGCTGTTTAATATTTGCTCACCTCAAACTAAGCTCTTCTAAGTGTTTAATCCACATATTCAGGGCAATAAGAAGGACCAGCTCCTTTCTGTTCCACTAGAAATTAGCCAGAAAGTTCTGATACTAAAAAATATCCTGGGAAATCACAGGTGGTAGAGGGAAAGGAATTGGCCACCCTACCCTTGTGTGAATTTCACATGCCGTTGGGTTTAGTACTGGATGAGCTCAACCCTCTCCTGCCAAACCAACCTTTGGGTTGATTAATGTGATTTTTTTATATACCTTGAAGCTCGTAGGACCACACTGTCAAATTCCCAATATAAAACAAATATGTAATTGCTATTAAAAATACCATTTTCTCACACATTGAAGAAATTGCATATAGAGCCTCCATTTTTATTTATTCAGCCTTTGCCCTTTGCCTTAACTTGTAATTTACCTCAGTTCAAAAGTATCAAATGGAAAGTTCCAGAAATACAAGATTTAAAAGTTTAAAATTTTGTACCATTTTGAGTGACAAGGTGAAACTCTCATTCTGCCACGCCCAGAATTTGTGTCCATAATTTGCCTCCTGTGCCCAGAATGGTCTGCAAAGGTTACATCCTTTTGGTCTCTTCCATTTTCAATAAAAGCATTTTTCAACACAATTAGCCTCACTCTTGAAGTGAAGATAACCATTAATTAAGCACAATCACACAATATGTGATGCTTGCAGCTCTTCAAAGCCACAGAGAGAGACATGGACATGTAATCCATTATGGATTAAGTGCTAATTCTTGGCTTGATACAAAAAAATCATATGCTGCAGTTATCAAAATGAAGACAGATTTTATTCAATCCATTGAATGTTAGAAAATTAAAAATATTTCATGTTATTTCACATTGACAGCTAAAACTTCAAAAGTTAAATTTGCTCTGTATGAAAAGGTATTGGTTGAAATTGAAAAACCATTAATTTATACGCTGAAGGTAAGGATAGAAAAAATAAACCAACTGGAGGTCAAGAATTACAGCAAAGGACCTTGAGCCTTAATCCAGACTTAAAGAAAGATTATACGTTAAAAAAATGAACACCTTACAATCCAAGGCAAGTAGAAGAGAATACAAATTGAAGAATAGGTTTAATATGAAAAGAATAAAAAATAATTGAGAGGTTTTGTCCACCAACAAAAAAATTATTGCCAATTTCTGGCAAAATGTTGGAGGTTGATGTAAATGAATCTATCATAAAGTCTTCGACTGAGGTGAAATCAGCGTACTATTGGGAAAAAGGTCAATGCATCACACAACAATGAACGTGCAAACCACACACTAAGATTCAAAGGACATGAGCTCTTGGTGCAACAATGAAAGTGCATGCATTGAAACCCCACACTGAGTGTTGACCAAACAATTTTTGTGCTATCAATAATTAAAATAAAAACAATCTTGCAACTTATGGGAACACAATCAGAAAGAGTAGGTGTAAAGGAGCAAATGGTTTTACTAATACTTCATCCCCAAAGCTTAAAATTATATCAAATAAGAGTATTGTCCAAGTCTTCTGATAATCTGGCAATTCCATTTCTATTGTCACAATGGATGATGCTGAGGTTGACTCTTTGTCACCAACACACAAAACCTAAGTCTACGAAAGTCAGAGTCTAGACAAAGAGTATCATCACTGGGATAATTCCAGCAAAATCCAATTACAAAATTCCCTCACTTTTCCCAGTTTGACAGAGAAATTCCCTGACCTCATATGACAGAAGTTGGCAATGGAACAGCTATGGGCAATATGGTGCCTGCCATGTGTGTCAGCTAACCAAAACATCAGATAGACATGGAAAATTATCAGAATTTTTAAAAAGTGGGCCTTACGATGGGAAATGTAGGGAACTTAAAATAATAGATTATTCTTTGCAAGCTTCTTAAAAATAATGAAACTGAAATTTTATCCTCATGGGTAAGGAGGCTGAAGATGTCAGAGAGAGGCATCTAGTTGCATTGCTATCCCCTCCATCACAAACGGGGCAATATAAAATTCATCCTTTGTGGTAAAAAGTTACCAAACTTTGAGATAATAACATAAAAACTCCTTATTGTAAACATTCAATATCATTTTTAGGTCAAGATTTTAATATTTCCTTTGAAATGGAGCATATAACTAAGCTTCAAAGTGCATCATCAAGGAAACAATTCTACACAAAAAAGAATTTTTCAGTTTCAGAGCCATAACTAATTAAATGTTACCATGGTTTAAACAAGATTTATAAGTCAAAGGTTGTTGCCATTTTTGGTTTACCATTCAAGAACAGATGGTAACTGACTGCGAGTAAATACACATCCATTGACGATGTTTTGTTTTGCTGAAGGTTTCCATTGATAGGACTTTGGAGCCCATGGGGTGTTTTGAAACTAGAGATTACATCAGACCAATTCATTAAAGGGCAACTGCAATTCTTAAAGAAGACACCATTAAACATATGGAAGAAGTGAATGAAAACATTCTTGTGGATGAATATAAAAGCAGGCAAGATAAAAAGAGAGGCCTTCAAAACTCAGTTCTGGAAGTCAATGAAATTCTGACGATCAAAAGTGAGAAGATTTGGTGCAAACCAAGGATGCAAACAAAACAGTAAAAGAGGAAAAGGCATTATTGAGCATTATACTCAGAAGAGAGACCATATGTACTGGCCAGTCAATCTTTGAGAAGCATGGATGAGTCAGGAATATAATAGAAGGAAAATCAGAAGGGAAGTTTCACAAGGAAGACACATGGTCAAATATGCTGGCCAAGGATTGCAGGACAGAAAAGATAAAAGGGCATAATGATCATTGGGTTGGGAAGATCGGATGACAGCCAAGCTCACAATTTAAATACTAATGAACGAAGTTGGCTCCCAGGTTTCCAAAGGACATTTTCCCTTAAAGACACTATGAGAGTACAAATTGGATTACCCATGTGGCAAATCCTACATCAGCCATATAGGAAAATTAATTCAGTGCAAGATCATGAATACCAACATCACAAAGAAAAAGCTGTTTCCACAATCACAGAACACATTTGATCCATGCAGTAAGTAGACAAAAAAGGTGATTATCACAGAGAGCTGCTAAAACCCCACACTCACTCTGGAAGCAATAGGAATAACAAGAACACCCTGAAAACAACCACATGAAAAACACAAAAGTTGCACACTCCTTAACACATGGAAGAGGATTTTAACACCAGAAAAACCCAGAACGAGAAACACCAAATCAGAACCTTTGGCTGACTCAACAAACCAGGGACCGTCAGACAGCTTGGCTCCACATAAGTAATTAAGGCCAGCAAAAAACCTGAATCATTCCTTCTTTTATCTGACGACGACAGCAGGTTTGCTGGAGAGACAGACATCACAGACACAGCAGAGTGGACGATTACCAAAGCTAAGCAGCTCCTAACTAATGAATGAGCCCAGTCAGACCATTCAAATGAAGCCTCAGTCAATTTACCTGAAACTATGATTCTCAGAAGCTATTGCTATTCCATTACTCTAGCCATTATCTATAATCAAAAACTATATATCCATTATAAAAATCAACAGGTAACTGCAAGTCAATAACAGACTGCCTCTATCAGTTTGAAGTTGTTTTAAGAAAAAATGATTGAGGAATTCTAATGCCTAACTCACAACATGAGGATGAAGTATTTTTAATGAATTATCTATGATTTCCAGAAATTACAACTCTAAGCTCCAGCAGTTTGGAAAAAACATCTATCTATATATATATATATATATATATTAATTTTGTAGCGTGTCAGTCAGTCAGTC
>LYUA01001224.1:17559-29061 GCA_002093875.1 Calopteryx splendens | reverse complement strand
TTTCCGGCCGAGTGCTTTAACCAATTAAGCTACCCAGGCGTCCTCTTCCTCACCTCATAACTTAAGCTTGAAATGGAAATTTATTACTCCTCTTGATATAATTATGACTTTTAAGAATAAGAAAAAATGTTACTGTATAGATATTTATAACCAGTGGAATTCTCTTATAAAAGAAGTTATTGACTTCATTGCTGAGCCATTGACCCCAATATTTAATTTTTGTCTACAGATGAGTGATTTCCCAGAGGCTCTAAAATACTCTATAACTGTCCTTATATTTAAAAAGGAGACAAAGAAAACCTCACCATTTATCAACCCATCTCCATTGATCCTAGATTTGGTAAGATTTTTGAATCAGTAATCAAGAATCAAAACTATGTTTTTTCAAATCTAATAATTCGTTTAATAAAGCTCCCAATTAGGTTTTTGTTCTGGGAAATCAACAATGCACGGTGTAGAATGTGTATGGCTGTTGAATATATAGTAAAATTTATTATTAATGTCATTTAAGATAGACATCCATTTACAATACTGTGTGATCTCATGAAAGCCTTTGACTGTGCTAAGCATTCCATCTTGCTCAGGAAATTAGTTTTATAGTCTTAAAGACAATGAATTAAAACTGACGAGGCCATATTTAACTGATAGAAAACAGTGCGTTGAAATGAATGGCCTTACATCTGAGACTTTCACAATAAAATATGGCCCTCAGGGCTCAGTCCTTGGACATATTTTTTTGATTATAATGATAAATGACCTATCTTACAAAATGATAACTCAGTCAGATCTCTATGCAGATTACACAACCCTGATACAAAATACTAAATAACTAGAAAACTCACCAAATAATTTGCAGCCTAAATATTAATAATACAGAGACTGAGGTAGTTAAAATACTGGGGATTCAGATAGATTCTAAGCTAAATGGGATAGTCACATTAGCAGGACCTATAGCAAATTAATCAAGGCAACTTACATGTTAAGACAGCTAAGAACTTTGATCCCTAATCATTATCTTGTATCATTTTACTATCCATCTGTTCATAGTCATAGAAACTATATGGTAAAGCATGGGGGCATGCTACTTCTTTTAAACTGATTCTAATACTGTAATAATTGAGCAGTTAGAATTGTAGCTAATGCCCACTGTAAACCTCTTTTTACTTAATTTGGCATTATGACTGTTTTAGTATATGTTTTTAGAGCCCTTCCTTATGTTAAAGATAATCTGGATAACTATTCCTGTAGATCATATATCCACAACTATACCACCAGAGGCAGAGATAATTTAAATGTTGAGTATTGTAGATTGACATTCTCCTTCATGAATTTGAAAGTTTGACCATATATAAGTATCAGATACTTATATATATTTACTAGCACCCAACATTACATTATTCGAGTACACTCGAGAGTCTTGTCGACGACCTTCAATCCAATGATTGTCAAATAAAGACAGTGTAGAACGATCTTCGGAATGGGGAAGCCTCTGGCCGACATTACTATGGTGCAATGTTTTCGTATTACCTGAGAGGTGGGAGATGGCGACCGGGAGCCTCCTGTCCTCGGGGAACCCCTGGGAGAGGGCGACACTTCCCTTGGTGACGCCGGTGGAGAAGCCCCTGCAGATCCAGAAGCCGCACTACTTGGTGAAGGGCTCCTTGACCGCGAACCAGCAGATCTAGGCGAACTGGCCTGCTGACTAGCTACGGACCTGGCTGGGCTACTACTGGGTGAACGGGAATGCGAATTCTGACTGCGGCCGGATTCCGAGCCGGCACTAGAACGGCGACGTTGTCGCCTTGACGGTCGCCCGGAGTGTTCACTACCGCCTGAACTGGCTGGGGAGCGAGGACTAGCCGAATGTCGAGGAGAACCAGATCCTCCAGATACCACGCTTGGTGCCGCAGGACTTTGAGGATTGCCTTCGCTAGCCGAATCATCTTGGGAACCTGGAGGCCCAGGAGAGTCGTTGTCATCTTGACGAGAGCCTTGGTCAGAATCGCTGTCGCCTGAACTACCGGATTCATTTTCTGAAATTTAGGAAGAAAAACTTGGTAAATTACGACCGAAGTAAGGCATCATGGTACGAATCAAAAATTATTCCCACACAAAGAAACGCCTACGCCAACTGAAGTTTCCACGAACACTTTAACTTCATAAAAATATTGCCATCAAAAGATTTAAATTCAAGTGAAACATTACCGGTAACATGGACATCCACTTACCGTCGGAATCAGCTTCGCTTAGATTTGAAGAATTTGTCGCTGGAGCCATTTCTAACTCGTTAAGCCCTTATTTTGAAAAAGCTTTGGTAAAATAACTCACAGCCGGCGTCAAACAGCGAAGTACTTCATAGCAGCATAGAACATTCAGGTCATAACAAAAATGACACAGACCACCAGACCACGCCGAAACAAAAGAAGACGAGAAGGATGTGAACATGAAAATACATATATTCATGGATATGAAGTAAACAACTGGGCGGATTGCGCGTGATGGTGGAGCAGTCCCCTAGATGGCACTGCTCTTCGCTCCTCAAGTGTTTATGTTGTCATCTAGAGGACTCTGGCATGTCAAAGAACATTAAGGAAATAGAATAGGGTGACTAGCGCCTTTGGAAAATATTGCCGTTATTTTACAAGAAAAGTTTTTTTGGCCCGAATAATTACTGAAACAGACAAAACGGTATGGTCTTTTAAAATAGAGTGTTAAAAAACCAAACCTTCGCGAGGTTAAATATCCTTCAAAGTAAATCTCCCAACGTCCTCAGAGTAACTGAGCCAACGGCAACTTGGCGCTAGCGTTTAGGAAGTTTCATATCTTTTTCTTTTACTAGTTCATTTCCGTCCGTAGGACACCGATTTTGTGGTTTCTGCACTATGAATCTATGATTGTTATGAGGGTTTTGGACGGTTTCTGCTGAAATTGAGTTGCACTCGAGACCAAGCATTGTTTGAATGTTTAGTCGCTAAAATACAACTCTTCCTCGCGGCGTCTGCTTTTTGTAGTATTGTGCTCACAAAGGAATGCAATGGGTAATGCTTGGGCTCTCTACGTAAGTGATCCCGAAGGAACTCCTTCCCCAGTCAAGGAGTCAGCTTTTGACCCTCTTTATGGTTTTCCTAATGGACGCCAAGAAAGAGGTATGGAAGTTATGGTGTACCTACCATATTGTTCTATATTACTGCTCTTAACAATAATATGCACAATTGCTTTCTTTTTGGGATTTTTTGTTATTTCAAAGTATTTTTAGTTTATCTTTCAGAAAGAGTTTATGTAAAGCTTTCCCTATTGTAATATTACCAGACACTTTAGCTCATGTTACGACTATACCAAGGATTGGTGGCTTCACCCATAAATGTGACATCTCAATTTACCATCCATCGTGTAAGCTAGAATGAGTTCAGCCTCATCGCCGTTTTGTGATCTAATATAGGAATGGGGAAACTGGGAAAGATGGTGTTCATAGCATTTAAAAATCAAATCCAGTGCAGCAATATAGTTTGTACCCTGCTTGTGGAGAAGGGACCACATATAACATCCACCTTACATCTTTCAATAGCAGTTGACAAGAATGCCAAAATCTCGTCATCGCTAAATATGTGACTAAATAAGCAGAATTTTCCTCTCAAAAATACATTTTTTTGCTTGTTCTCCTCCTTTCTAGCCCCAACAAGGACCATTCCTAGTTTACCTACTTGGATACTTTTTGGTACTATAGCCTCTTTCCTTGGTATACTTTGCCCAATTATCACTCTCCGTTGCCTCATGCCCTCTTCTTACCCTGATTTTCGAAAAGGAGAGGGGGTCTCTTGAAGGGCCAGTCGCATAGTATTTGGGATGGATAATAATCTTATATATAAAAATATTTTCCAAGGAAAATTCCTTGCTGGGGGAAATAACCCCTGGCTAGTCACAGTTATTAATATTGTTTTCCATTCTCTCAAACTTGGTCATCTTCAGACCAATTTAAAATACAATTATTTGGTCATATATACAAGAATTTGGTCTATTTTAAATATTTATAAACTAATAATGCATCAAATATGAAATATTCTGATTGGAGTATTAAGTAATTAATTAATAATAGGTTATTTTAGTAAAATCTTTCATGTCTTTTGAGATGTTTTTAATATAATTGCATAATCATGTCATCATTTTTCTATGACAACCTAAGTAAATTTAATAATTGATAGTGAATTCAGAATTGTGAAAGTTCACTTGGTATCCTCAGTGAGAAAGCATGATAGGTTCCCTGCTATTTGTTGAGACATGAGCAGTAAAATAGAAAGTAAGGGATGAGTGAAATGCAAAACTTATGGATGGGTGTCTGGAATCCAGTGTAATGAAGCAATGGGAGGAAGTAAGAATAACTTATTTTCAGTACACTGTGTGCATGGAATTTGAAGACAATTTCAACCAAACAATTTCCTCTCCAGTTCTATCAAATATCAGACTTCTTTTGGAGGTTATATAAATGATAACATTTCTTCTCAGGAGCTCAGTCAAATGTTGGTTTTGCAAGTTAAAAATATTAACTCATTTTTGTTTCTCTAATCTATTTCATTACAGAAATCTTAATAAGTTAATTATTGTAAATATAATCGGTATTATCGTTTAAAACAATCATAATTTCTATTCCTCATATATGTGTTTATGACCCTGAAACATTTATTTTCATATTCTCCCATAGTAATGATTGCAACAAAGGAAGAAATGGACTCTGCAAGACTGCCGTTAGATAGTCGTGATTATTGTGCTCACACACTCCTGAAATACAGTTCGTGCCGAGCGGATGTTTGGCCTCTTGTTTATAAGTGTGCTCACGAGAAGCATGAATATCTTACATGTGAATATGAAGAGTAAGTCTTTGCGATAACTTAATTTTACAAAAAGAGAATTTTAATATGCCTGATACATGTTTCTTTTTTAGCTATATTATTCGCATGAAGGAGTTTGAGAGGGAACGGAGGTTATTGCAGAGGAAGAAGAGGATTGAAGCAAAGAATGCTGCCATGGAATGAGTTCTCTTTGCCTGCCTTAGGAGTGAATATAGTAAAGTTGTTGTATCTATTGCTTTGAATAGGAGTTACAAGTAACATTTTTGTGCTGGTAATGTGGGATACCTTTCCTGTGAAAATTTCTATGCAAATTAGTTGTTGTAAATAAAGTTGAAGAGGATATTTGTTTTTATCTGTGTGTTAATTCTTAGATTTTATATTGCCAGGCTTAATTTTTATGCCTTTCTCTGCAATGGTTACCAGATCTGAATAAAGTACTTATGTTGATCCAAATTCATGTACTTACTCTATATAGCCATGAATATCTTTATGGATCCATAATAATATTAATACATAACTATATTTATACGTATAGATTTGAATTTTCAATGTAAAATAAGTATTTGATGAATGATTCATCATGGAAAGAGAAGACAACTTTATTTTTCCACAAACTTTATTGAGCACAACCCAGGTTTCAACAGTTATGTCATCTTCAAGTGAACTATAGAGAATCATTTCACATCGGTTATATATACGAACCCTGTGGAGCTAAACATAATACAGATTATTCGGTTGACTGGAACAATGTAAGGTTGAGGAGGGGCAAGCAGCAAGCATACAATGTATCATTTACTTATTTGAATCCAATGACTTAAAAATTTATAACTGATCAAGTGCATCCAGGCGGAGCCCCTTCCTCTCTGAATGTAAGAATTTTGGGATGAAATTACTTGTGTTTGTTTTTAAGATGTTTAGCAAATTGGTATGGTTGGTTCAATTTTTCAAAGATGGGTTGTGCTAAATAAATTTGTTTTGTCTTTCAACGATGACTCGTTTCCACCAAAAAAAATTTCTCGGGTTTCCCACTGGGTATATATATATAATATACCCATATATATTTTATAGTAGTGTTGTTGGCACCTGGTGGGAAAATGGAGAATTTCTCCTAGAATTGATGTTTATGTTTCATGCAGAATACCTTTTTTATAGATTACACTAAATTGCTTGCTGAGTGGAACAATTTAAGAGTAAGAAGTTCCTTTTTTTTTAATGAAATTTGATTTTCTTTCTACATAAGTGGGCATTTTGATGTATCTATATGCGTATAAAAGGAAGTCTGCACACTTTTAAGAGGCTGATAAAAGAATTCAAGGCATAAAATATTATAATATTTGTAACTTTCAATGGAACAAGGTAAAGTAAATAAAAGGCACAATTATGGATATTGCATTGATCTGGAAATACCTATTGAAAGCTGTACAGCTTTTGCTTCTAAAGTGAGCAAGTGATTGAAGGTCTTATTTTGCTAATGCATATTGGTGCAGGGGTTCTTTCAACTCGAAAATAGGGGTACATGTTTAGTTACTTAAAGGCATAGATACAAGAAGGAAATCATAAGAGCACTTGTGGCTAGCTACATGCATTACAAGATATAGCAATTAAAAAATAACATTTAAATGAAACATTTTCTGGTAACCAATGAATCTATAACTGTGGGAATATTACCAATTGTCTAACCTGAAACAAAACCCTTGCACCTCGTTCATGTTCTGAAAATATTTTAAAGTCAAATCCCTATCTTACCCACCTGATACCATCATTCCTCCCTTCTTATCATATAAATAACCAAGTTGTGCCCTTTTATGACCTCTTCTTTCAATCTCATTCCTAAGGTGCATCAGAAAATGTCATCTACTGCCTACGGTGCAACCACTGCCCCACATTTTACAGTCCTGGATGTGCCACAACCAATTACATATAACCTCTAAAACTCCACTGCCGAAGGGAGGGTGGTGATTCAGGTTGCCCACCAACCTGGTAAAGGGCAAGAATGTCTTTTGACCTTGAAAAGATGTAATTAGACCAAGTTTTGGTCACCAACCAAAATTTAAAAAAAATATATTTTTTGTTCATGGAATAAATTTAAATACATTTTTAAACTGAAAAGTGGGTTAATGATCAACGGAAACATTTAAGACATTCTTTAAAAGGAGAAACATTTGATGCATCATATTGGATTAGTAGATTGAGTTTCTTTTGTGAAATATTTTATTAGATATAAGTAGTTGAATAATGAAGTGTATGTCTCAGGATTTGGTATTGGGGCAAAGCAGGCATTACATTTCCATCTTATCATCTTTTAAGGGGTTTTGGTTCGGTTGCCCAGTGGGAAGGGCGCTGGGCAATATCTGGGTCATGTGTCTGGGTGCCCTTGGTTTCATTGTAACTCTGTGATTTTTCTGGTACCGGATGTTCTTGCAAAACTGGCTCTTGGGGAAAGGAAGTGACCACCCTCTGTGTGTTGATTGACCCTGATTTGTTAAATACGTTTTAAATTATGCAACCTTTTACTCATTGATAGTACGTATGTGTAATCTTAATTTAAAATATTAATTTTTTTCAGTTCATTGGATGAAGTTCATAGTAGTACTCTACCCTTAAACACAAACATGTACCTCTCATTATGGTTGTGTTCTTGATGGCTTAAAGATTTGAACCTTGAGAAGTCACCCAGGAATTTGCTTTCTCCACTTGGTAGACACTGCGATTAGGCTATATACCCCCACTCCCAAAAAATTTCACTCACTCAAGAATAGGTTATTCAAGCTGGAGTAACTCTTGGTAATTTAAAGCAATGTGCAAATTTCATTTGCTTTGGAAAAAAAGTAGGGTCCAAATAAATCTTTAGATCAGAAGTAATAAATTCTGCAGTTGGCATTTAAGGGGCAGCATTATCACCCTCTCAAAATTTATCACCTGTTCACTCCACTGCTATTCCACCAGATCCAGCCTCTTTTCCTAATAACTTCTTCCCAAAGCACATTGCAACTCGCTGTCAATTGTTTGATATCCAAAAATCTTACTTGGGCACCATTGAGGTTAGGACTAATGCTGTATATCAAGTGAATCTCAAAGCTAAAATTGAAGGTCCAACGGGGCATACACATTTATATTATAATTATATTTGTACACATACATGAAAGGTTAGTACAACATATAATAATAAAGGTTTATGGAAATGTAGGCATCCATTAGAAAAGTTTATTTTTAAAATTGTTATTAAGAAACATTGTCTCAAATTGAAGTTTCTGGATAGCCAATTTAGTAAGTTTATAGAAATTTTAGGATTGGGTACACTTATTGTTACTGTCAAGAATGGGATACGTTGATATGTCCAATGATTTGGTCATCAGCTATTGTTGATAAAAAATTATGTAACTCATGATGATGTCCAAAATATTGGATATAATTTTATTTTCATCGAAATGTAGCAAATGCTTCCAAAGAAAAAAATATTTGAAATACTATTTAATTTGAGTATTATTACCACCTGGTTTCCAAATAGTTAATAGGTATCTTCGGTATTTAAAATGCACCTCTGTCAAATAATTGTAGAGGTAAAAACTTATTAATGTAATATGAAAAAGTATAAATGACTTTATGAGAGTAATATCAGTTTTTCAAGTGATTATTTTTCCTTTCTTGAAGGTGAATTTCTTTGACTTTTTCCAATGCATTTCTACGACTCAAGTCATCTAATTCAATGCCTACCAAGTAGTACAACTAACTCGTAAATTAGATTTTGCTATTTGGATAAATATAGAGTTCCCGTAAAAAGATGTTTCGGTTTCCAAATTGTAATCTAAGAAATTATAATAAAATATTCAGTGACGATTTTTAAGAGCTTTCTGAATTTCAATTTGCGGGGCGACACAGTTATTTGTTTCAGTTGAATTGCGCACTGCAAAAATCTTCGTGGTTATGATCGTTATGATGGTTGAACTAGTCTAGTTGTAAACAGAGGTTACAAATGCAGCTGGATCCTGTATATGTTGGAATCTCGTGATTCGTATAAAGATTCACAAGACAATATAATTATCCAATGAGCCAATATAAACGCTGAAAATATTTTTTTTATATTCGGTATTATAACGAATGTGTCGTAAGTATGGAAATGACAACAGACAATTTAGAGAGAATCATCATTCGGTTCTATCAAAGCGGTACAGAAGATCAGATATCAGCTCATCAATGGCTCACAGTGGCTCAGCAATCGCCAAATGCGTGGAGTTTTGTTTGGGAGCTTCTCTCTCCTGAAAAGGTAAATTGTTGTCTTCGAGTGAATAAAGTATAATTACACGACCCTTTAAAACAAAAGGCTTTGTTTACAGTCTCCTGAGGTGCAGTTCTTTGCAGCTACGACTTTGCATACAAAGGTTGCAAAGCACTTGAGCGAAGTACCCGAGGATCAGTATGTTACATTCAAAAATAAACTTATTGATACTTTGAAAAGATACAGAAATGGGCCAAAAATTATCGTTAACAGGTTATGTATTGCTGTAAGTACGACTCAATTAACCCTTTTTAAAATTCTGACTAAAAATGTTTTATTCATTTAGAATATCATTAACGCTAAAGAAATGTTGGTTTATTTTGTAGATGGCAGCATTCATTCTTCAAGTGTCGCCAGAGAAATGGGAAGATCCTCTGTCCACGCTGAGGGACACACTTTGTCCTGATTCGTCCCCTTCTGTTTGCGATGAAACATTGCGCTGTCTGTTGCTACAGCTTTTTATGGTGATACCAGAAGAGGTAAATTTTGAACTGAATTGTGAGGGAAAAGTTTTAACCGTACCCGTATTCTTACAACATTTGGTTACACGAGTCTTTGTTTACTTCTAATAAGATCACTATATTTTCCTGAAGTGCTTCATTGTGCCAAGTGATATTTTGCGTTATGGACGAATTAGAAGATGTGTTTAATGAAAACTATTTTGCACATTGTATTAAATCAGTTGCTTGTGATAAACTACTAACATTTGTCAAAATAAGTTAAATAAAATATAGATATCAGTCAGTTAGAATGTTTGTTTCCAAAGTTCAAATAAGTGTAGTACCTTTGGAGGGCATGGAGAAGTGAGAATAGTGTCCAAAGAAATATTAAGCAAGAGAAATATGCTATTCACACAAATTTACAATTACCACGTAAGATCAGAATTGCGGCATTTTTTGGAGATGTGGAGTAATTATGTGGATTTTACAGGGAGACATGCACTTTAAACAGCTAGACAGGGTAAAATGTATAATGATAGAGAAAAAGGTTGAATAATTTTATAATTTATTTCCTGGAACTTAATGGCAATGCTAGTCACTTAGTTGAGGAATATAGGTGGGTTACATGGTTGAGGAAGGATTTTCAGGGAAGGGAAGGAGGGTGGAGAGAAATCCAGCATTGGGATTAGCGTATTCTTATAGTTAAAGGTCCTAAGGGATCCACAGTTTAAGGTTTCGTCGTACCACACTAAAAATCGCTTTATTATTTATGTGACGCTCTTGAGTTGATTGTTGAGAGGAATACCATGGTGTTGCTTACAATGATGTGCGAGATTTTGCAGGACCGAGAGAGGTTAGTGAGATGGTTTTGGGAGTCGCTTGGGTCAAATTCTTTTCCTCCTCCAAAAAGGTAATGTTAGCAGCTGTCTTCTTGTCCTGGGGTACAATATTTTCAGAAATCAGCCGAGTGTTATATGTTTTCTAGGAAGGGTACAGCATCATCGAGTCCTCTCACCGTTACCTCCTCTGGCCCAGGGGGGATGTTTGTTTTATTTCCAAGGAGTTGTTTAGTTAGATATCTCTTT
Organism: Calopteryx splendens; assembly: GCA_002093875.1. NCBI lineage: Eukaryota > Metazoa > Arthropoda > Insecta > Odonata > Calopterygidae > Calopteryx > Calopteryx splendens. The sequence goes on along the minus strand of LYUA01001224.1, from coordinate 18,416 downwards.
ATATTAACATTTTATTGTGTTAGCGCCAACATTATTATTTTCAGGTTTCAGCATGTGTGTGTGAGTGTAAGGCTTTTAAAGTTTTTGGTGCACAAACTTTTTGTTATCATCAGTGGTCCAAGGACTTTAAAATGAATGAATCTGTGGATATTGCTCCAATATGATGATCACCCCATGCATTCCTGTGTTGAAACATCCCTCAAATGGTGATATGCAATTTAAAAAGATTAAGTTTTTTTATCTCTTTAGAGGGGAGAAGTGTTTTAAAATTCTCATGGTGTGCTATAAATAACCACAATTTTATTTCTAACAAAATGCTTAATTGAATGAAATAAAAAATTTCATTGTCAGGTTGAAATCAGTCGAAGGGATGGCATTGTTAGACAGCGTTGATCTGGGAATTAGATGAAGGCAGCCAGATGTTGCATTTGGTGAGGATCAGGTGGAGCCTACTCGGGTGTGTCTCTCCACCAGATGCGAGAGTGAATGTAGCTGGCAGCACTGATTGGTCGGGCAATGTGTGCATCATTCAAAGATAGTGGGAGAGAGAAAGAGAACTGTTTTATCCCTTGCCACGATGCTCGCCAGTGAAAGGCAGGATTCAAGGGGGGGGGAGAAATGATGAAAGCTTTACTTTTACTTTATATAACAAAAAAAAAACACAAAGCAATTTTAAATACTGAAATGGTTTTAAGCGAAAAAATATGGTTTTCCCAAACCATTTTCGGTGCCTGCTTTAAAGCCTCCCGACCTCCTGTTCTCAAGACTCGTATTATTCTTCCTCTCAAGAGTCGCTTCAACAACATTCGCCCAATACTCTCGTGGTCTATCCCGTTCTTTCTCACCTTTCATTCCAA
>LYUA01001223.1:90881-109942 GCA_002093875.1 Calopteryx splendens | reverse complement strand
GTGGCCAAGGGATTAATTCCCTCTGAACGGGGAAGATTACCTTTAGGACGTTTGGGTGGAATTAGAAGCTAACCTTCGTGGAACTATTGCCTTACCAATTAATCTTTACTGCCGTAGTTATGTCCAAAGTTCGCTCCTCGCAAATATTGATAAGTTATAAAAGCCTTCCCTGTATCATATGTTCTCTTCGTTTATCACCACGTTTTTCCGCCTTGGCTCCTACAGTCAATCTTGTATTACATCACGGTCCCAATATTTAACAAATTGACTTTTGGATTGCATATTTCTTAAAAATATAAGAGCAGATTATAATATAAACGCGTTAACTCGACCTCTATTCTATTTCCCTTCATTTATTAATCATTCGGGTGTTGGTTTGAGTGCTTATAGTAATTACAGCGAGTAAATAAACCTTAGTAATCTTTCACCTTTAAAGATACATGCACGTTTCATATTTTTCTATCTGAAAAGAAAGATTTTTCTAGCTCTTTTCCTATATACACTCCGCGTTACACGACGCGGATACCCAGAAAGACTTAAAAAAAATCCTTCCCATTACTGCCAACTATACTCCACGCCCTGAGCAACTAACACCTTACATAATAACCCTCTGCAACCCCGACTTCCCTGGATTATACAAAAAAATATATTAAAGGAACTATATTCGATTTTTATAAATAGTGACACCGCTCCTCTCTACTCTCAATTGCCCCTTTCTCCCCTTCAAACATTCCACGAATCTTAAAAACAATTTAAAGTCAACACACCCTTTGGTGAGTCATTCCGGAAACTCCCTCCATGGACCTACGCCTTGTAACTGTTCGTGCTGTAAAATCTGCCGTTTCATCCGTTCCCATCTCCTCTTCCCCAACTTCTCACACCCTCACATCACTCTTACTTGTTTACTTCGCTCCCACACCAATTGCGTTTCAAAAAATTTAATCTACATTCTCCTTTGCAACATTTGTCTCTTCTCCAATATAGGAGAATGCACAACATCTCTCGCCCTACGCTTTAGTAACTACCGCTTCTCAACCGATTCCGCTTCCTTCTTTACTCTATTCCTGCACATACCACCCTCCATGAAAAAGCTTTCTTCCATCCTAAAATCCATCCCTGATTCCGTTACCAGCATGTAAGCATGGGAGTAAGGGCGCGCGAGTTGGCGCATATCTGGGCGATCTTTCTTGGTAGTGATATAAATGTCCGTAATGTGTTCGTATGTTTGTCATTTGTTGAAGCGTTTCTCGTATAAAATTAAAGAATAAAACGCATAATTAACATTCTGCCGAAGGTAGCAAATAAGTGAAAGAGTTGAGTTACTGGATAGGAATCGGCCCTTCGAGTCACCAGATGGTAAAATTATAGCATATGATCTGAAAAGTAATACACAATTACTCTCGGGATAACTGTAGACAGACGAAGATAAATTAAACTGTGGATGGAAGAAAAAACTAACGAACCGGGATCACTCTAGTTATTAGTGTCTGAGCTTTTTTCCCTCCAGATTAGCTTCGACCTGTACGCTAATCATCAATCTAGAGATTATATTCAAGAGCGAATCATCGGATCCCTTCGAAAATTTTCGAATGCATGCTGTTGAGAAGTTTTCAATATATATCAATCATATAAAAATTATCAACATTGATTGAATTTCTGGAATTAATGGAAAACTTCATCCTCTTTCTTGGCGCCTAATATCGCTCTAAATACCAATAATGTGAGCCGTTTTAGACCTGAGCATACCTGAGCATAACATTCAGAATTTCAAATGGTGATAGATTTAAAAGATCAATGAACTTGCGACTAAAAATATTCTCTCTCAAGAAATATTCCTTATCAGACATTGCATGACGACATTTTTATAAAAAAATACCCATATGGTTTCGACTGAATCAAATTTCCATTGTTCATTATTTTGCGTTACAGTCCACAAGTTTTAAATTTTAAACTCAATATATTGTTGTTCTCATCGTGAAGGCAAGGCCCCTTGATTCAAATATGTTTGACATTTGTTGAAGCATTTCTCGTTTAAAATTAAAGTGATCTGATTAGCTACAAAAGTAAAATTGTGTCTTTCTTTAATTAAATAAAGCAAAAAGGAAGTTCTTGGGCTAACTTCTGTCATTTATTGATAAAAATAATTTGGCAATTGATTATTACAGGTAATGAATATTGCTTTATCAGTTCAGACAGAAACATCTAATAATGATAAATCAATTTTAATCGGTCACTAGCGTGGCCTACGCAGAAATTCTAAGTGTAGGGGTTGAACATGAACATCACGGAGTATCAAATGAGTATGGGTGAAAATACATTTACGAATACAGAATTTCCTAGCAAACGTTTATTGTCATTATTCGAGGCGCGAAGTTACCTCTGAGTCTATTTTTATCTTTACGCCTTGGATAAGAACCACTCGATCGTACTCACTCCGGATAGCGAAAGATAAACCTTTTGGTCAATGCCGTAGACAATCGAGATGGGTCGTAATGTTCTCTATCCTCCGATTCACTGAATGGCAGATGAATGATCAAAAGATGAAAAAAAATGAAAGGTCAAAATGAGTTTTATAAAATGTTATTTCAGATGATTTTTAAGAAACACCGTTTTTTTGATCGTAATATGAGTTAAAACTGGTAACTCAACTTTATAATCATATATTGCAATGGACTTAATCGAAACCTGATACTTACGAAAGTAAGCCTTAAGTATCTTTCTTAGTCACCTACCATACACTGTGTGCATTTTCTGTTTGTGGCACTAAAAGATCGTTATCTATGACTCACTTGTTCTCATTATCGAACTTAACCAGTCTTTCCTTCTGATACTGCGTTTCTCTAGCCCATCCAACTGAATGCGATTTATTTCCTTCTCATCTCCATTTCATTTGACCATTACGATGAGACTATCTCTCCCTTCATCTGTCATGAGAACTCTTTAGTCCTCAAAGCCGAACTGCAAGCATTGCCCTTACTCAATTCAGTTCCTCAGCAACAGTTTTCAGGGATCGATTTCAACTACATTAGTTTTGAGTTCAAGCAAGGGAAGTAGACACTTGGAGTGGAGAGAGTAAAGGTGGCAGGAGGTAGTAAAGATAAGTAAAGAGTGAAAAGGCGAGATCGATTAAGATGAAGGGAGAGGTCGCCAGATGAGTCCTACAATTGTAAATTCCCGGAACATTGCGAATTTTTGCTCCGTTAGCCCTTCTCTTAGGTAGCTAAAAAGTTGACCGGCCGTTTGGTGTGGGGTCCGCGGCAAAGGGGATTGGGGATATGGTTTTTGAGATTCTCAGATGCGTATACTTGGGGAGTCCGGTGGATAGGGAGGAGGGGTAGAGAAGGACGGCCAATGTGGATAGGTTAAGCAGACGGCGAGGGTGCAACGGAGTGGGAAGGGCGGAAGGGATCCCAGGGCAGGGAAGGGAGAGACCAACGGGTTTTTTTTCGCATCCGAGCTTTGCCCCGAATCCCTGCGGAGGTGAGGGTAGGGATGAGTAATTGGAATGAAGAAGGTGAGGTGTGAATGTAGACATTAGCCTTGGAAGCGGGTAAATGAGAATGGGGAGGAGACGAGGCGACGCAGAGGGTCTGATGGAAATTAAAGAGTTGGCGCGTGATGTTTAGGCTTAGGAGCGTTTGAATTGACCCCGTGGCGAGCTCCAGAGGCGGGAGAAGTTCTAACGTACGGATCTTGATGGAAGGTGCTTTAATGGGCGTACCATGGAGTCTGTGGGGCAGTCGTGAACGAATATTCCGTCTAGTTCTGATCGTGGGAGGTGATAGGGAGTTGGGGAGCGGGGAGGGACCTTATCAGTCAGTCCTGGAATAACCACGATTTGTTTTTTTTCAAATGGAGATCTGGTGAGAAAGCGGATGGCGAGGAAGTTTAGAGCGAAAGATAAGTTGTGCTCAGATCAGGCAGAATGAGACGAATTTACATTCTCCCGACCCCGCAAAAGGAGTGGTCGGGGGGATTAAACGTGATCCCTGGTGGGATAAAGTGGTGAAAAATTCTGAGTGCATTGAAAGAGGCTTATCAAGAGTATGATTGGAACTAAAGGTTCGGTAGAAAGGGAATGATGTTTACGAGGAGAAAATGAATGATTTCAAGGATGTCGTCAGAGTACATAAGGAAATAATACGAATTGCTGAAGTAGTAAAATACAGGATGATTCTGAAGGAAATAAGAAGCTATTACGGAAATGGATGTAAAGGGCACAACATGGGGAAGGCTGTGGGATTAATACAAAAAATACAAGTAGTGATAAGGTCTGGGAAGAATGCGACGGCCAGGGCTGTTCCAGGAGATATTTTGATGACTTGTATAAAAATGGTGCGTTTTAGCTAAGTGCATTTGATGAATACAGTTACTGCATTGTGCCAAGGCGATTTGAGTGATAATGAGGTTGAAACAGCAGTGAAAGTTTGAAGAATGGAAAAGCTGAATGCATAGAGAGTATATTTAGCGGGATGTTGAAGTACGGGTGCAAGTTAAATAATAAACTACTGGTATTGGAGGGGCCTTCGACGAGAGCCCCAGGCAGTCACATTCCTTAAGTCTATTGTGCCGATACAAGTTTTACCTGCCTGCCGCATGTGGAGAGGGGAAAAACGGTCCAAGTTACTTATTACTCGTTTGTGCGAATTATTTAACTTACGTTTGCGGACATAAGTTTAATATAATAGACGACTGAAAAAAACTCAATAATTATATTTTTGTGCAAAGGGAAGAGGAGCAAGTTGTTTTTTTTTCGTTCATTCATAAGTTGTTTAATACATACTCTTCTGTCTCTGAGGTTTTCCCATCACATTTCCTACCACTTTAACCTCAGTCACGTAAAAATTCTTCTCTGCCGGGCAACAGGCCCCAGGGTGAGATTAAATTGTCACCATGCAAGTCCTGAGCTATCGGGATCTTCGCCAAGTAAAATTTCCGTGATTTTTCTTACTCAATCTTTTTTCTATTTTTTTTCAGAACCGTGAAATTGTAACGTGGACTCTGATGACATGGCTTCCCAGGTTACGCCACTCAGATTAATGCTTTTAGCGTTCCTGGCTACGACCACCGCGGATTACATATGTGACAGGTGCACGTGCAAGGGTCCTAAGGCTGTCGACGGAGTAAACACCATAATAGTTGACTGCACCATCCGGAACATTATAGATGTTTACCAAAACGCAGAGAGTTGGCCCGTGCAACTAGATACAAATGCCACTAAACAGAGTGCTGTAATCGATGTGATCTTCAACCACAACCTGTAAGTCACTTTTTTATAAATCATTTTCGCTTAATTTCGTTTTAATCTGGAGAAAAAGGTTCAAGTCATGATTGTTGAACCTGTCTCCCAAAAAAAATAAAAATTTAAATAACGTCCATTTCCATTAAAAACATATTTTTGATACACTTTTGATGTGTTAATTGTTATCATTAGCTAATGTCCCTAAGCTAGTGTCATAAAAGATTAATTTTTTAAGCGGCAGAAAATTCAGCACATGGATTCTTCATTCTTATTGGGAATCATTAAGATATTTTTCTGAATGGCGCGAAAGGTGCATAATAAAAGCTTATAAAGACAGTAAGTAGCTAATTGAGTGTCATTAGTATTTACGTTTGATTTTTGCAAGCGCAGAAACTCCATACACCTTCTCCTCCCTGTCTCATCCGTTTTCACGGACTCTTCCTCTCCAAAGATAAGGTGTAAAATTCGTCAGGGCATCTTGTTTCTTAAGATCCCTGAGAAATTCACAGCGTAGAAAAAGGATGCCTAGGAAGCAAAACTGGCTCAATAATTACCCGGCCGATAATCGAGTGACCCGGGTTCGAATCCCGGTTAGGGAATAGATTCTTGCACTGTAAAATGCCTCGCAGCTGGGTACTCTTCCTCACCCTAATCTACGGACGTAGTGTTTTATGGACGTCCTCTCGAACAGTGTTCCATCACCTCTTCGTCGGTTTGCAAATCGTGCGCCACCACTACGCTCATCATTATATCCTCTTCAGTTTATAATTTCTCAGGGAAACGCAAATCTATGACTAGATAACCCCTTCAAACGTTTGCATCTATTATTTTATTTATCACGTGGAGTCGCATGCAGCCTCTGTATTTCCTCAGGATCCTAGTGATTATAAGAGAGATTATTTCAGTACCGCTATCAATTACGCTACTGGTGTATTAATCGCGAGGACAAAATGCAAATGAAAATATATGATCTAATGCTTTACCTCTCTGCCTTGGCTAAGGTTTTTTTCTGGTGTTTTAAAATACCACATCATTAATCAAACATTTTATAATGAACAGTTTATTTCTTAGCTGATTTTGAGGTTGAGAATAATAAAGAATAAGTCACGCATTAATGCATGGATAAATATTGTTCCGTAACTTACCGACTATTCAGTGATAACCAACCACATTTGCCAACTGGAAAGCTGTTATTGTAGGTGAGGGTAGAGTTCACCCAATACAAAGCTCAGCGGCATGTGAAATTCACATATCAGAGGGTGGCGTCACCCGGAATCGAACCCAGGCCCTCCGGTTGGTAGCCCGGCGCTCTGCACACTGGAGCACCAAGGGATCCCAGTTCAGGCGAATGATTTTTACACAGTGAACTTCTAGAATTTGTGCAGAATCCTGCATTGAGGAACTGTCTTTTCTGGCGTAGCCACCGACCGAAACCGTAAAAAATATCAAAATCAACAGAGACTTTAATATAATTAACGATTGGTTCGCGTACTATAAACACAAAGAAGAATTAGGGGGCCGTCGGTGTCCAAACAAGCCTTGTTCCACTTCCGATTGTGGTTACAGGTTGTCCGTTAATTCAATGAATACTGTGACTGAATTAAGATTTGACATCAGAACTCCAGGAGTTACCACCTCAATAAACTTTCAGACATTGATTACAAATGACCAACCTGGAAAGTCTTTTCATATTTTCTAAGTACTGCCATGTGATGTGAATGTTATACGCCAAAGCCCCACGAACATCGAGGGGACTTTTGCACAAATTTGTCTTTAAGGGTGTCAGGCAGGTGCAAATGGAAGAGGCAAATTTAACAATTATGCAAAGAGAAAAAAAATGAAAAATTTGCGCGCTAGAAACTTAAGACTAGCGATAATGGCAACCATCTGAGCGAAAATGAGAACGGCAGTGACTTGAATATTACTATCTATATTTTTTTCAACAGCCGAAACATGCTAAAACTAAAACTGCTATTTCCATTGAGTACAAATGTTTTCTTCCTGACTTTAATCCATCTTCAACGCCGTGACACCCCTTCCTTCGTCCTGTATTCCTGACGCTGCCGTCCTCCCCGGATACAGTGAAATAGCCAGGCCAACTCTCATGGAAATCGTGAGAGGTCCAAAATCGGGTCGTAAGCTAGATAAATGTATGGTGCGTTATAGTTTATCCAGATTTTCATTAAAATAATTTTTTAAGTAGACGATGACAGAGAGTTAGCTGTTTGTGTTCCAGATCATCCCAACCCACTGCCTCAAACGCCGCTAAGTGGCATTGTGGTGGCGATTCTCCATTATTCTCCGTCATTCTCTCCGCAGCATGAACCGGCTTCACCCCCTGCCGGCTGTCCCGATTGTCAAGTTCAGCTCCACCAACAGCCACATCGCGACCATCGACGACGAAGCCTTCTCAGGCCCCTCGATGACCATCGAGGAGATTGATCTGAGTTCCAACCGGCTCACGTCCAGCCTCTCGCCGCATGCCTTCCGCGGGCCTTACTCCCCCAAAAGCCTCCAACCCCTTCCCAAAGTTCGAGTGGTGAACCTCAAGAGGAACGCCTTCCACTCACTCAATCCAGATCTGTTCGAGCACCTCCCCGCTTTGGAAGAGCTTTACCTGGACCAAAACCCCTTTAAAATCATTGACTCGGTCACAGTGAAGGCCATCGCCACCATCATCAACCTGAAGGTACAAGCCGTCGTTCACGTCCTTCCCAGAAGGAAATCATTGGTACCTAGGGCAAGAAAAGTAGGTACTCAGGTACCTCTTTCCACCTAGGTACCGGTAAGAATCTTAGGTATTTCTATCTTAACTACTCAGGTACTGATGCCAATCCCTGCTATTGATTGTCATTATGAAGGGTCTCAGTGGGTTGGTATCAAGGGCAAGAACACAAAGCACTGCTAACCCGGTACCAGTATCTAGTTTTATTACGGGTCCTACGGTACCAGTGGCCAGAGCAATAATCCTTGGTATTCCCGGGAGCCTATTTACCGTTGCCCATCCCTGAAAATTTAACGTTGAAAGTCAGAAGGGACATGATGCGATTTATGCATAGCGAAGAATGAAGAACGGTTTTGTAGCTCCATAAAAAATGTTACTTCTGAGTGGTTTCGATGCAGAGTAATGACTTGTGGTAGCCATCATATGCGTGTGAGATCCCGGGAATACCGGGGAATAATTTCTATCCTTTTTTGTATGTGGGAATGTGAAGACTATATTAAACGTTTGTTTATTTTCTAATAAGTATTACGACTGCATATCATTCCAGTGCATTTTACGATTCATTTGGCATTACTAATTTTAGTTTATTTTAAACCTTTAAAAGAAAAATCATTGTCATTGAAAAAGAATGTATGGCAGTATATTGCTTTTTTTAAGATTGATTTTTATAAATTAGATGGCGTTTTGAAAATCTAGTGAGGATTAAAATCGATTCTTTTTTACTCTATGTCCCAAAATGTTCGTTCTCAGTGGGTTCGCCAGCATTGCAAGTCAGTCATCCCAAGTTTGGAGGGTTTGTCAAACTCAATTGTATTTTAGCGTAATTAATTTTATCTATGACTGACTTACAATGGGTACGAGAAGATGATACCGTTCGGAAACTGTAAACCGGCCACAAAAGGGGCGTCGTGTGGGAGACTATTTTGGTGATTCAAGCAAAAAAAGATGGAAATGTTTTTTTTATTTCCGTTGTGAATTTCAATAAACGTTATGCCACAATATTTGAGCTCGGGTTTATCATAGCTTCCGCCCAACTATATAAATTAGCAGGGAGAAGTTTTACTAAAGTTTTAGTTAAATTTCGAATGCTAAGTACTATTGTCCCTTCAAAGAAAGTTGCTGTATTTAAGGGATATCATTTAATTTTCCCCTCATTCTTGCGATTGAAAAAATGAACGGCAAAACAAATATAACAAACCTATCTTATATATATTAATGGTAAAAAAATGTTCAAAGCCCCTTTCTATGAATAACATAAATACATATTATTAATCTAATTTGCAAAAAAATATTGTTGGTTTAATCTTTTTATATAGGATGCTCAATAATTTAAGCCTTTATATTTGATTTAATTTTTCAATAAATCTATAAATTTGTTCTTTGAATATTATAAATACACCGATTAAGCTCTTTCATAAAAATAATTCCCCCTAAGAATCCATTTCATCGAATGTTGAACGAACATTTCAAATCTTAGGCTTGTGAATTTTTTGGTCTGCACACTGATCATTTCGCGTATCAAAAAATCTTTTAATACATTTCAGTTCACGTAAGATTTAACATCTCTTTTTATGCAACACTTTATCGTACTTTCAGGTCCTCAGCTTAGCTGAGACAAAAATTTCCACGCTACCAGATACTTTTCTTCACACTCCTCGCTTTCTGGAGTACTTGGATCTCACTGGCAACGAAATGGTCACTGTTCCACAAACCGTCGGCGACGCCAAGGAGCTCAAGACGTTGATCTTAGACGGAAACTATATCAGAACCATTCATAATCAGACCTTTCCTGCCATGCCCAAGCTTTCCAAGCTGTCCATCTCCACGATGCCGTTACTAGTTTCCATCGAAGACGGTGCGTTCTCCGGACTGACCGGGCTGGAAGAGTTCCACTGCCAACTGAATCCCAATTTGGAAGTCATCGAGACGTATGCCATGGGAGAGAATTTGAGTGAAAAGGAGACTGAGCTGAAGAAGGTGAGGCTACTACCTCGACTAGGTATATGCGTCTTGCGAGCTGAGGAAGGTGAGACTACTACATCAAAGCTTCACTTTGATCAAAACATTTGAATTAAGCATAAACTATTCATTTCTCATGTTAAACATTATGCCTACACTATGATATCTCCATAAATGTACGGTCAAATAGATTTGCAAAGATTTTGAATTCCCAATTGTTAACGTACCTTGCCAATGGCACCCTAGCACATAAAATGAAACAGCAGTTAGAAATGAGAGGTAATTTTTTTATTATCTGTTATTATTCTTTGTACAGGATATAATTTCCGAACTATTTCACCATTTTACCACAGTTTTTAAATATATTTAAGCTAGAATTCTTGCATACGTACGTATGAAGAAGCATACCTATTTAAAGAAAAAATTGTCGACGCATATACCTAGTCGAGCGTAGACATTTCTTGTTTTTATATCACTAGTTAACATGAATGAATTTTAATTTAATTTTTTACTAAATGTAAATGATAAGCAACAAAATAAATCAATATTTACAATGCTGAATTGTAGACATTGTACATTGTTTAATTTTAATTGAAATTAATGATTTATTGTATCAATGAGGAATAACACGATTAATTTAATCACTCAAATTGATTAATAACAGGTGTATTGCAAATATAAGTGGAGTGTAGTCAATAATAAGTATTTTAAATTGTTAAATTTGATTTAGCCTTCATTTTAACTTCAACCTTATCTTTCACATTTTTATTCCATTTCTAGAAGAGTTGGTTCAATTTGTGTGCCATGCCAAATTTCTCTAAATCTTTTTTCTGAACTCCACCAAATCTAGCTTATTCTCAACAACAACCATCTGTCTCAATTGAGCCGCCACATGGTCCTTAATTGGAATCATTTGGAGGAGATCGTACTATACGGAAATCCTTGGAACTGTGACTGCGTTAACCAATGGATGGTGACAGATCTGGTGCCTATTTTGGATGGAATTGATCCAAAAATGTCGAAAGCAATGATGTAAGTTTTATTTCAGAATGGTATTGTTTTGCATAACATTAATTTTCTACAATCCATTGCAGCACAACTTGCATTTGCAAGATGAACTTTTTTTGTGGAAAGATAAGAGGCAGTATTTCTTTTTAAATTACTAATGGCATCAGTAAAGTGTAATATTTAGCAGTGCATGAGTACATGCAAATTGTAATAATGTTCATGTAATATTTCTCACCAACACAAGGATCAAGGGGTATACACTTGGCAAGCTTTTAATTGCAAATGCTTAATTTTTTTTATTTGATGTAAATGGTGCTCGCACGGTATAATTTCAAGTTGGGAGCATGCGTATATACTCAAATATAAATATTGTAGTCAATGAATATTATAAATATTTTGTTTTTATAACACTGTTTAGGGAGATTTATAACATTTTTACCAATATGATTTATTAGTTACTAACTTATCAGCTTTGTAAGTTTAAATTGCCCATAATGTAAACGATTCAATACAACAGCAATACAATATTTCTCCTTGTCAATAATGCAAATGTAAGTTTTAAAGCCGTATTCTTCTTCTTTTCGTTTCGGCCAACTGTGGACCACTTTATTTGAATCAGCATTTTCCAGCGTTGATCTTCGCCCAGGACTCCTTTCTCTCTGAGCTCTCCTCCGTCCATGGTCCTATATTGCGTTCTATATCGGAAATCCTTGCTATTTTCAATGCTGGGCTTGGTGGCTTTCTTACTGCACATATCTGTTTCTTGTATGCCTTTTTGTACCTCTTGGAATCAGCGTATCTTGGTTTTCCTATTCTCAAAGAATTTCAACATTTTATTGGTTAGTCTCCCCTGGTCCATCCCTTATGAGTTCCGAAACACCTAGTTTTTCAGAGTGGCCTATTCCAGCGTCTCTGATTGGACATATAGTCGATCCTCTATTTCTGCGTCTTAGCAGATTTAGTTCCTTCGCAGCCTTTTAGGTAGTGGTTGGTATGTGGGACTGTCTAGCGAATATCTCGGCCTTTTCATGAGTCTCTACTTTGCGGATAATATTACTGCCTAACCTACTCATGAGTTTGTCGTCATGATTTAATGCCTTTTCCTGGAATTGCCTAGCCCTCAGTTTCATGTAGGTTAAGATGCCGTGTGTTAGTGTTTCTCCATAGACATCAATGACGAAACTTCGTCTAGGCAGAAGTATTGCCCGTGGGCAGCTCCTCTCTAGTCCGCTGATTCTTGATGTTTCCGATCTTGTTCCTCCGATTCCTGCCCACGCTGTACAGGAGTAAGTGATCACTGGGCGAATGCAAGCGGTATAAATACGTAATTTTATATGTAAATGTACTGCCATAGATCTCAGGCAGATCTTCTGCCGGCAGCTTCGAGAGCTGCCTTCCTAATGTGTGGGCCGAATGTCAACTTTTTGTCGAGGAGCATTCCCAAGCAGGTCGCCGATTCTCTCCAATCCGTGGGAATCCCTCCCGCCGTGACTGGAGCAGCCTCCCTTCCTGGTTCACAGGAGAGCATGACTGTTTGAGTTTTTATGGGGTTAAGGCTAATTCTCCACTGCTGGTACCACTCGATGAGTAAGTCAGTTGCAGCCTGTATGCGCTTAGCAACCAATTCCGTTCTCTTACGTGCGCACGATATTTACTTCAAAATAATGCGTCACAATCCTTTTCACAACCTTTAAAAAAAATGAATACTTTACTTAAGCGATGGAATAAAGAATTTTGTTTACGCATAAGTTATTATATAACGGTTTATATTAAACAAATATCACATAATCCTTTAATAACACCTGGATTTCAACAAATACACGTTATTTATTAAAATCTAAGTGAAATAAAATGGCAAACAAAATTCGTGGCAACACGAATTGTATTTGTTCTTATTGAAGGACTGATGACACCTACTAGTAAATTTACTATAATGACCCGATGATAATCTTCCCTAGAGATAGCTTTAAATAAAGGTAAAGTACGGATTTATAATTGGATTTGAATGCATGCATATGAACTCAGATGCAATTAAAATTTCATTAAGTAATTCTGAAATTGGCGTTTCCCTTAAATTTAATCCAGGTTATTTTAAAGTGCAGGCGTTTTGTGGGAGGTTGTCTCGATAATTGGTTTTCTATCCGAAGTAAGCGCGTAAGTCTAATATACTTACAACATGTGAATGACGGACAGTTATTGCCGGTGGTTTCTACAATAAATCTCTTTACTGCTCTAAATAAGGAAATCACTGACGAAAAAAACGTCATGCACGATTTGCATCGATAATTGATCATCGATAGTTGTAATTTAGTTTATGGGGTGCAGCGAGCATTTTAATTGTATCGTAATATAAACTCCGCACAAATAAATCCATTGAATGACCCCACGCCTTTTATATTTTGTGGCAGGATACGATTCGAACTTCGGTATTTGCCAGAGAGTGTGCGATCCGCCGGGCGGGCATTTTCAATCTGTAGAGAGATCCCCTAAGATCCACATTTTGAGACTCGATCATTACCCTAATGATGATGATGTTCTGATTTTAGAGAATCCTTGCTCATGCCATGCTTTCAATTTCCCCTTTGATAATTCGACCAATTATGAAATAATCTGAATAAACAATATCGCGAGTAATCGGCCACTCAGACTACCACCTTTTTATTTTATTAACAGTAGTCTTATGTCATGGTATGTTTTTGATGTCTTTGATGGACCCAAGGACTAAGCAATACTACATTTCTATTTTTGTGTGCCTAATTACATTTTATTTCTAATTCATTTACCTAGCACGATACTACAAATCCTTAAAACCCTACATGGTAATAAACTATTTTTTTAATGGTGCGTGATTTCTACCCAATTTCATTCCGTCCAATATGGAAAATATTTCCCTCCCTCTACCTCACTTACCCAACACTCCCCCCTCATCACAGTCTTCAACATTCCATTTCCACTCATTATGACCTGCATCAGCACTTACTGCCCTTTGAATTTCTCCCAACAACCTTCTCTCTTCCCTCATCCCGCCCAGCGCTTCTTCGTTTGTTTTTCTTTCCGTCCATTTTAATTTTTCCATCCTCCACCATGGAGACTTATGCCAATAGATTGTGGCATGACTTTCCATGGTGTTTGATAAGATAGTTTTCCTAAGGTGTTTCATTACCTTACATTGTCAGACATTCAAAACACCTGAGAAAAAAATTGATTCTAGTTTGAGTAGGAGACATTAACAGGTGCCTTTGCTACCAAAGATTGGGTCATATGACCATAAGAAAATGTCATCATATCTCAGGACATTGCCATTCAAAGGCCATCTGATGAAATAAGAATTTTTGCCATCTTCAATACCCTGTATAGCTATGTTTACATCTCATGATTCTTTCAATGGACGAAGAAAAGCATATTTTGATTACCGTTAAGTAATGTTCCAACCATTACAACCGAGCATCTAGCATGTCAATTACCCAACTGGGCACCCTTCCTCGTCCTCTACTCCTCGTGATCGAAAGCCTCTCGGAGTCCGGGCCTTCCTTCTCCAATTTTCCACCGGAGAGAACGAAAATCACCCCTCCATTTAATCCTCCACCCCGCAGGTGCCACCAGCCTCCAGAGCTGCTGGGGAAGAGCATGTTCGACATTCAGATGCACTCCCCGCACCTGAGGTGCCTCGACGCATTCGGGAACCGACCGGAGAACGACGGGGCAATGCTGGTGGGCGTCCTGATCGGCTCCCTGCTCGCCATCCCGGTCACCGCTCTGTTCTGCTTCCTCTGGATCAAGCGCTCCAAGATCCTGGCGATCTGCTTCCCCGGACAAGGCGGCGGGGCCGCCGTCAGCAGCGGACCCGGAGCGGCAGATTATTCGCGCCGATTCTACAAGAGGACGAACTTGACCCCCAGCGGTGAATTCTGAGGTGCGCGCCGGGGGGGAAAGATTCCCGGCGATCATCATGACACTTAAAATTCCAGGTGCGCGATGCACTTGGAACGGTGCGCGAGATCTCGGGGGCAAAAGCAGCCAGCTAATGACGTCCAGCCCCCCGTCCCTCCCCTCCCCTCTTGTGCTGCTCCAGTTGCGATTTCCCTTTCGTCCCGTGGACTTGACGAAATTATTAATTTTACCGACGTTAAGATTCATGTTTTTGGTTATTTATACCTCACTATATCAATGGCCAATCCATTGGAGTCACCAAGATGAGCTATAGAGATAGAGAACTTGTAGCAGCAGATGAAATAGTAGAAGAGGTGAACTAGATTATGGTAGTTCAAAACGTCTGCATTGTTTCATTTCTGCCAATATTATTGACTTTCCACGGGCGCAGCCTAATGCTTCAAAATTGGCTTCAACGAAGCTATTGTATTTTAATTTCAACTAATCCAGCATCTCAGGCGGGGAGCATATTCTCCATCCTGGTTAGGAAATGTGTTTTATGTGATGCATCTTTTAAAAAAGATGACGGACGAATGTGGTGTGTAATATTTCCCAAATTAGCAATTTTCAGGAAGTGGAATTTGGGAGACTTTAGTTCAGCTTGCAACACCAAGCAATGGTTTCCATTTTTTTGGTTCTCCAATTTGTAATCAAAACCCATTGGTGCCCGATTTTGTGTATTTTATAGGTGTCCGTTTTTTCTGGAATAAGATTTGGCTATATCTCCGTCGCGACATGGGCCAAAACTTTATTTGGTGTTTGTTGAATTTAATATTTCTTTGTAGAATAAAATAAAAAATAAATAAATACAGATATATTTTCATTTCAGTGCCTAAACCAGTGGATATATTAAGCACAATACGAGTTACACTGTGAATTGTTACGAGTTTTGAGAACTTGGCCAAAAATTGAGGCATGTGGGTTCGAATCCCGGTCTAGGCGAATGAATTTCGCTCATTTGAAATACGCCAATTTTGCATGTAAAAGTTACTTCTCAGCAGTTCAGTACCTCCAGCGGTTTCTTTTATATTTTTCAATACAATTCTACGGCCTGCATTATGTTTAATATCGAAATATGTGACTGATTGGATGCCGGCTCGATAAAAAGAGAAGCGGATGAGGAATGCTACTCATTAACTAACTCTAAATTCAAAATGAGTCCATTTGTATTTGAATTTCTGAATTTTATTATGCATGAAATGCCCGGTTTTATCCGATAGCATAATGGTAACCAACCCTTAGAGTAGTTTTCCATTAAATATTTGCTTAAGAAGATTTTGAATTTGATATTGCTAAGTATTGGTGTGGTTATTTATCATGTAACCATTTAAAATGTGTTTACATAATGCATACTTTTTTTGGTGTTTAGGAGCACGACTTCCATGTCAAGGAAATATCGGGAAATTTCAGCTATCTCCGATAATCTTCCGCTTTTCGAACTTGTACTGTAGCTTATTTTCTCTTCTATTCGAGGGTCTAAAATTTTTATGTGTACCTATCACCTAATGATCCCATTTTTATTTTTAAAACCAGCCCGAGAAATGATGCTAAATGGAAAAATATAATCTACGATAAGCATTGAATAATATATTATATTATTTCTACATACCTTTCCAATAACAAAACACACATAATCATGTTTTAATAAATTAAATTTACGAAGACTAAATGGCGTAACTGACCGGAGACATGGTAACCGCAATGTAAACTGCACTGAAGGAATGTTTGAATGAAAGGCTACGTCATCTACGCCTTCGAAAGATTTTTTTATCAAACGTTTAAAATGTACTGAAGATTTATCCATCTGGGCGAATAAAGACATCAATTGATTACTGAAAAATTGATTAAATAAGTTATTTAATTAGAGCAGCTCGCACTGACGGCTGACATTGTTCGCTCCATCCCATTCACTCCCTCATTTCCTACAGACTCCCGCCCCCGCCCAAAGAGTCTTGCGCCAGCACGTCTGACACTTGAGCGTTGGTGCGGGCTTCACTGGGCGTGCAAAATATTTCTTTATACTGGAATTAATGAAACTTTTTTGCGCCTATATTGCTAAATATGGTGTCCAATTAAGGTTCCCATGAATCAACCAAGACCAAAGAATCGTTTACGTTCCCGAACTACACTGCAACTCCGATTGGTGAAGGAAGATATCTCACGTCCTAGTGCTCAATTCAGGAATTCTGATATCTGCTGGAGACTGATTTCATCGCTGCCTGTGCGTCGGGAAGCGTTATCTCGTCGTGCGCCCATTAAAGCTGTGCAAATAAGGTTGGCTTATCGTTATCACATCACATGTGCGTGCGTCAGAAGATCGGGTAGGAAATATAAAACGAAGCACCATGCAAAGATTAACTACCTCCCACATACCCGTGAAAAAAAAATACTTGCAAACAGTACAGCGTTTTTATCCTCGCTGTCTCATCACTTATTGCCTGCGCTGTTTACTTTTAAAGCCACATGTGCCGCGAAGAGTGCAATGCAATATACATTTCATATGACAAATCTTTTTTCCATTTTAAAACCTTTATTTAAAACTAGTCAAGTAACTGCCAAGTGTTGTTTTTCCGTAGAATAATGAACATAAGCCAACAACAAGGACAATCATAAACACTCATTACAAATTTGTACACACCATTATTTAATGACATTTTTAAGTATAGCTCTAACTATAATTTTCTTTCTTGCAAATGGCCAGAACAGTAATTCTTTCTGTATCTTATATCGTTACTTTGATTAACTATTTCTATTTTATGAAGACCAACTTTCTCAATATTCAATCGCCAAGAGCAAACACGATTTTCTTCATAACCTGCTATATTTACGTGAAACCGCCTAAAAAATACTGCTGCACTCAAGAACGGGTATCGCCGAAATACGGAGTCTTTCCCACGGTTATAGATTTCACTCCCTTCTTGTGACTTATTTTTATTTTTGAATAAAAAAATTAATTAATCACTACTGTTCATTGAATATGAAAAAAAAAATAAAATAGCGTTCTTCGGCGCAGGTAGGGCACAGCATCTACTTTATCTAATCTCGTTCTAGGATCGGAATTAAGGATAACCTGGAGTCCCTGAGGTAAGTAGCCTTGTGGCACCTCATCATATTCTTATCTGCGGCGGACCCAAAAGGATGGTCAAGCCTGGAGGCACATCGAACTCTCCATCGACTAATACTCCTGAGGTGACCAATTACAATAAACCCAGCATTCGCAGCGCACCATGGAATCCCCCTTGTCCCATGAGACAGCACTTGAGGATTACAGGCATCGTGGAGAGAGCACTGGCATTAGCCACTGCCTCGATGAGAGCACAGCCAAGTTCACGTAGTTAATTCATCCCGTTTACGAAAGTTTTCGGGCAAACAGGTTCGGGTGCCGTGGACTCCGAACTGCAAGATAGACTGACGCATCCCAGATCTCGCGATCCCATTAAGGTGAAAATGTCCTGTTCTTTCGAACACGCTCATTCGTATCGTGCCCTGTCATGCAACGCTTGAAATTTATGTATTAAACGCAGTGTGCCGTCGCGGGAACGATACGTTCAGTGTAATCAAGCTGATAAGATTTCCCTCAATACGTTTATCAGGAAACCAGACGAGTA
Organism: Calopteryx splendens; assembly: GCA_002093875.1. Taxonomy (NCBI): domain Eukaryota; kingdom Metazoa; phylum Arthropoda; class Insecta; order Odonata; family Calopterygidae; genus Calopteryx; species Calopteryx splendens. Next base: position 91,470 of record LYUA01001223.1, on the reverse strand, counting down.
CACGCCCTATCCGTGAAGATAGGCTGAATTCTCCTTCACTCCAATGGCAGCATGTGCCGCACTTCGGTAAGAATGGTGACATATAAAACCATGAGTCACTTTAAAGAGTCATAAGAGAGGAAATTATTGGTTTCGTGTAAATCAAGTACATTTTATTTCATTTGATCCTGAGAGCCTACCACATCTTCTTTTGGGGGATGATAATTTTATCAATATCCCACCTTAACTCAACGTAAATAAATCTAGTTGCAATAAATCAATGTCTCAGGAGCTATCGTTTGACTAAAATAATCTTTACTTCAAAAGCAAATGCAGTGTTACAAATTTACACGAGTAAAACCTGCAACAGAGTCGATTAAAAATATTTCAGAGCTCCGTTGGAAGAGTTCCCTAAAATATTCTCCGGGAACATAGAATAGAGTTTTACATTCTTCAACTCTGATTTCTGGTATATTAGTGAATTCTGACTCGAGAATAACCTAATACAAATGATTTATGCGCGTCACTCAAATTCCTCTATTTTTCAAGTCATCTTTTGTTTATTTATTTATTTATTTATTACCAATTGATCCGAAAACAGCCATTTTGG
>LYUA01001223.1:47560-62307 GCA_002093875.1 Calopteryx splendens | reverse complement strand
GTAATATTTATTATATATACATATATTTCAGCTCTACTTCCTCCCTTACTTCACCTGCGTGGCTAGATGTCTGAACATTAGACCAGATCCACCACTAAATCCGTGGGCTCTCCTTATAACTTGTTCATCAGCATCCTCTCATTATTACGCAAACGGAACTTCACACTTCTACCCAATTCTCTTTTGAATTTGCACAGACTCCTGCTATCTTTTGGTCAGCTCCCGGGCATGAACTTAGGCATTCGTAAGTTCTGATGTCCTATGACCCATGTTATTTCGCTGACTTCAAGAATGTCGATACCCCCAGCATAATAGGCCATCTTTACGCTTACCTTCTTCCCGCTTAGTCGTAAAATCTGACGTTCCGTCTCCTTGCTACTTTTACTGTATTTGAATGATGTTTCTCGCCAAGTAGCTGGGGCTTGACTGAGTGATTCTTTCGGATGAGTGAGCCATTTATTTTCATTTATATAACATATCAAAAAAAGCAAAAAATGATTTTATAAATTAAAAAAGTTTTATTCGTCACTAGAAACTGGACCTGTTGCATAGCAGCTGCATAGAAATACCGTATCATTAGCCGTTACCCTGATTCCAGTGAATTCTACGCTTCGGTATCGCAAGGGCTCAAGCAAACTGCAAATCTGCAAAGGTAATGAATGCATTTTGAAAATCTGTAACTGAATCTCTCATCTCATCCGGATGGATTAGCTGTGAATTAAGAAAACAGTAAAAATAATGAAATGATAGTTTTATTCATGGATTTATTGCTAATGGAGAAATAAGATATTTCTTTGCACCCGTTGAGGATAAAAACGATTTAAAAAGTAAATTTCGAAATAGTAGGTGTCCTTAGCTATAAGGATGGTCAATAGTGAAAAGATATTGATAAATAGGTTTTGGATATATTAAATAAACTATCTCACTTTGTTCACTAATAAAACTATTATTTACATCTTCTTTAGGCCTGTCATTTTTGGATAAACATTTTTCGAAAACGAAATATTTATTAATTTAGATTTGTTGACCGACTCCAATGATGCACATACTAAATTGTGCTAATTCCCAACTCACAAGGTGAAATACGAGGCGTGGTCAAAAATTAAAGTACCGCTTCGCGATAGTTTCACCGTAGCACTGCGATCGCTATCCTACGCCTGCGCTGTATAAAGCACGTGTAGAATTGGTTAATTTTTATTGAAATCCTTATTCTTAGGTTCCTATTTATGCAGGCCACGGAAGGATGAAATCAATGTCACGCCTTATTCTTACACGGACATCCGTATTTTTTTATTTCACAGGCTCAGATTTCAGTATGTCGTCTTTCATTGTGCTTGCGTCTGGTTTCTTGATTTTTTTAAGCTTTTTTTTCATTTTACACAGCCATTGTCTGTGTGAACACCGAATTAGAACGTTCTCGTCCGCAGGTATCGTATTCTGTGGACAGAAGGAAGACTAATTCTGTGTATCTCGTATTTTATTATGGGACTGTTAATAGCCCCCAGACATTAATGAAAGCTTCATCGGACTGGACCATAGAAGGTTTTCTTCTTCTAACACTTAATTTTGTTACATTCTAATACTATCGAGTTTTATTTATGTTGTTTATTTCCTGCAAGAGGAATATATTTGAAATTTTTTTAAACTTCATTTCTACTCAGACGAAGAGGTTTTTCAAACTCTCATGAATTGAAAATTTCATTCTTTATAATAAATTGAATACTTAAAATAGAGCTATGACTTATACTCATGAAGGAAATTGATTGTTTTTTTAAACAAAAAGAAATAAACTTAAACATTCGGTTGCATTATGGGAAGTCAACGTATGGAAATAGGAACACAATGCACAACAAATAACACAAAAATGAAAGATAGGAACAAAGTTTAAAGACGAATTGACAGGGCCCTACTTATCAATTACGTTCAGATGGTTTACCAATATGTATAATTTTCAATGAAAAATTCATCACAACAACAGAAAAAAAATTGAGAGCCGCTTTCTAAAATGACACATTAACTTCTCAAAAAACCATTCAGTTAAGGATTGTAGAAAGAGAGCAGCGGATGATTTTCTGAAAAATGCAGACAAAAGTAGGATCCTGCTCATCAAATTTGTGAAATCACCAAGTAATATAATTTCCCCCAAATTTTTTTGTAGCATTGCATGAGATGGTGAAACGAGGTAAGCAATTTACAGACGGTGAATATATTAAAGAGAGCTTTATTAAAATATCGGAGACGCTTTATGCTAATTTATAAAACAAAGTGGGAATTGTTAATAAACAGGGATTTTCCGTGACCACTGTCCACTGTATGGTCAGTTGTCACGGAATGGCCACTGATATCAGTAATCATAAGATCATAGACGAGACAATCTCTTGCAGGATTCAATTTTACTTGTGACGAGGCCTGCCTTATCGATAACATTGCACAAGTGGCTCTCTTGGAGAGATATGTTGATTCCGAAGAATCCCAAGAGGAGCTTATTGAGACACTGCTCTTTGACGGGGAAGACATTTTATCAGCTATTGCTAAGAGTTTAAAGGAAAAAATGTAAACATTAACAGTGCTATATCAGTGGAAAAGGACGGGGCACCGAATATGAAAGGGGCAGAAAAAGGCTTCGTTTCATCTTGGCAAAATAGGGTTGACCATAAAGTGACGCCGTTTCACTGCATAGTCCACCACGAGGCAATTATTACACAGCATTTCCCCCGTGAGAAAACAGCAGTAATGAATGTAGTCATTGAGATGGACAACAAAATGATGTCAAAAGGCTTAAACCACCGACAATTTGAACCGTGAACTTGTGGAAGAGGTCACAATAGTGTCTCATGAACAGTAATGTGCAGGAATTTCAGGAATTATTGTTAAACTGACCCAAGGATCCGTCAGAAAAGGCCATACGAATAGATTGTCATCATTCATCACCATCATAGTCTTTCAATCTTAAGATCGTTAGAGTGCCGCCCTCCATTCTTCCCTATGCATGTTAAAACACCTTCCTTCTTACATCCTTCTTTATTTGTTTGGTCTCTGGTTTAACTTATTTACCTAACACTTGCAGTTCAGGTATTATCTGTCTTAAGTGCAAGAGTGGAGTTTCAGCAACATTCGAAGAAAGGTTTATTTCAGTTCGAAAAATGTGGCTCAGTACTATACATGTTGCCTGCAATTGAAGCTAATGATTATAATTTTATTATCTGTGCATTAATATTATGCGCAAACCGTAACGTGAATCTAACTGGCGGGGAAAATGTGCTACATCAATAATCTTATGAGAAAAATAATCATTTTGAAGGCAAAAAATCCAGCCGTGGCACATCGATGGAGTCTGGGTACCAAAATGGATTGGTACTTAGGTAATTGGCCTTCCAGGACGAAGACTCAAGGTCGAAATGAGCGATTCTGTTGGATTTTTAAAAAATGGGCGGAAGGATACATATTTTCTCTCTCCATTTCCCATCACCAAACTTCTTCCTGCATGGGGATCGGATTTTTGAGGCGGCCAGGCTTGCAGGGCTGTTCCCCGCCCTACGTTCGATCCCGCAGGCGACGAATTTTTCAGTGGCAGTCCGTTCCTTCCGTCAGCGTCGAATGCATAGGTAATGCCCCAAGTTAAGGATACCGTCCGGCAGATGGGACGTTAAGTTGTGGTTATCTTTCTGCCTTTCGTCAAGAGCAGGCAATTCCTGCGCCGAATTCCTAACCACCCTTCCTCATCTATCTAATTACTCACTCATCGCTGATAGGGAACATAACCTCTAGGTACGGTCGCCATTCCCGATTTTACTACCATGAAAATTATGGACGCGGGCGTCGGCTGAGGCACTCGAAGTCCCGGGAAAGGTAAAATCGGTATTTCAAATCCGTTGAGGCTTGATATCTCTCCCAGAGTAAACGAATTTTATCGGCGAGTGAGAGCCTCAGTATCGCGTTATCGTCGGAAGGAAAGAGTTGGAAAAGGGGCAACCTTTCTATCTTGGCTTCACCGTGCCGGAATCGCTCACAAAGAGGTAAGAAACTCATGATTTACGAAGACCATTTTCGGTTTCTATTTTCAAACTTTTTTAATTTGTCTCATATTTCCTTCTCATAACGTGAGGAAACATTTTAAGCCACGAGAGTGTGTCTATGACGATATAAATTGTTGAATAACATAACATCAATCTGTACTAGTTGTAAAAGGAGGAATTCTCAAATGTGACAGATTGCTGCATTTGGCTCCTGATGTCAGCAACTTTTAGGGACAGATTGTTAAGATTACTTCCGTTGTTTTGGGAACGAGTGGGACCTACCTGTTCGAATGGTTGAATTTGCCATCAGATAGACCCTATACCTTTTTAAACCTTTATCTTACAGTGTCCCTCAAATACACGCGTTACAGGTTATTTTTTTATTAAATAGTTTTCGAGCAACCAACGAATATTGAGTCTAATTCATTTCAATACGCAACAATGTGGTACACGAGTAAAGCAAGTTGGATACATAATACAATGTCGTTAGCACATTGACCTTATAAAATATTTCTTAGGCTACAACCGACTTTGCTTTTCGTCACCGCAGTGACGTGTCTCGCCGACATTCTCGGTTGCCATGCCTGCGGCAGCGCAAGGAGATAATAGAAGACGACGTTGACCCATTCGAGTTTTTCTGACCAAGAAGACCACCGCATATATAGCTTCCGTGGTTTTTTAGCGTGAAGGACAAATGAATGACAGAGAGCGTCGCTTTTCACTTTCTGCCACATCATAAGATGCAAGAAAACGCAACCTACTTGGTTTTAGAGCTAGTCTTACCACAGACGCCCGTGAATCACTTACGGCAATAAGCTGAAATGTCTGTCATAATTTTTATGGCATTTCTAACGGTTTTTCCGGGGAAGTATTTCGCACTACAGTCAGATCCTCACACTCTTATACCTGGTGCATGATACTCATTAGTTCGGATAAGGAATTCTGCTAAATCGGCTCGGAACGTTTGAAACGGCAGCTAGGTGAGCAGTTTTCAAAGTGGTGAGTAATCTGAAAACAAAGGTGGCCGAGTATTCAGAGAGATAGCCTCCCATTGGTGGGCTGACGCAAGTGAACTCATATCACGTAGGCTTAAAAAGATAAAAGTAGGCAGTTCCTCATTCGGCTAGCTATTCTCGAGGCTTGTTTTATGGACTGGTACAGTTGGCTTTGAGCGTGTGAGAATTAAAAAAAATAAACAATCGGTGTATTGAGATCTCTCATGAGAAAATCGGTTACGGTAGAGAACAGATAAGATTAAGAGGTTTCTTCGGTTATTCCGGTAACTGCCCACTAGCTTCCTTCATTGGGGTTTGGCTCGTTTCACGTGCGTCAAGCCTAAATCAATCAATAACTCAAAGGTAATCTTCCTACTTAGGGAAGGCATTGGGCGGACCTTAACCACAACTATGCACTTAATTATTCCTCTGGTGTGCTCTACATTGTTTCCTTCTTCAGTTCTTAGTACTCTTCTGTCTCTACGCCGTCTAAAAAACGCCCATTCTCTTCCCCGCTTAATTAACATTCTCCCTTATATTACGACCTTCGACGTCCTACTTCCTTTCAATTTACCCTTCACCCCAATTTTTTCTGCCTTTTCCGGATTTCGCCCTTTCTCTCTTCTTCCACCACGTTTAAAACTTCGTCGTCAGTCTTCCTCTCAACCCAACTTGCTTTTTCATATTATCACCATTCCCACATCTTAAAAACCTCCAATCTACGCTAACCCTCATGAATCAAAAACCAGGTTTCGGATCCGAAAAGTGACACGATCCATATTAACTTTTTATACAAATACCTTCTACCTTTACATAAGAGTTCTGTGTCATAAATTCCCATCTTCTTGCAAATGCTTCTTCCGCCTATTCTATTCTTCTCCTGATACCCTTGCGCCCGTTTTCTTCTACCTTGTTTTGGAGGAAATTGTCAACAGAGTGAACATGAATAAAATATCTTCTATTGCTGACGGAGACGGAGTGCATCAAGGCTTCTGGTATTTATCCAAATATAAAGTGAAGGAAAATTTCCAAGGGCAAGAATAGTATTACTTGGAAGTCACATTATTCGAAAAAACTTTATTTTACATTTAACAAAAGATTAGCAGGAGCCACAAGAATTTTTATAATTAGCCCAAATGCCAAGCAGATAAGTCAAAAAGAGAATACATATTCCACTCTTTCATTGAATTATCTTTCCCGATTTCCTTTCCGCTATTAGAGAAAGAGCAATACACGATCCCGATACGTGGGTATCGAAAGCGAGGTTCATCTATCTGCATGCCGTTAGCGTTGGGAACACCTAACGAGAGTATCGTAGAAGATAGGGTAGTGGGCCGTGGGGCAAGGCACGGCAGTCCGTTATCACCCGTGCTTTTCAAAGTATGTGTGGAAAACATTATTAGGGAGGCGTGAGGTGGACTAGAGGTAGGAGTGAAAGTAGGTGGGAACTGATCAAATGAGTCAGATTTGCAGACAATCACGCTTTATTAAACCAATCAGCCAAGGGGTTGCAGTCATTGCTAAGCTCACTACAGAGCCAGTGTGATGAGTATAGAATGAAAATAAATGAGAAGGAAACGAAGATAATGAGGTTCTCGATACATAGGAAGACTAACTTGAATATTAAAGTGGGAGGGTATAAACTTAAGAAGGCAGAGCATTTTAGCTATTTAGGTAGCGTTTTTCTCGACGTTGGTAAATGCGATAAGGATATTAAAGGATGAATCGCGTCAGATGAGAAAGCTTTTACGAATACGAGAGAATTAATGACGAGGATATTAGGCAAGGGTGTAACGAGAAGACTGGCGAAGACGTCAATATGGATTGTAGTTTTGCATGGCTCGGAAACTTGGTCGTTGAGGCAAGATGACAGGTATATGTTAAAGGCTTTTGAGATGTGGGTGTGAAGAAGAATAGAAAAGGTGAAATGAACGGAAATAAAAACTAAAAAGAAGTTTTGCGCATGGTGCGGGAAGAAAGAATGCCACTAAAATAAATGCAAAAGGACTGGAAAAGTGGATGTAGGGCCTATTGAGTGGTAATGGATTTTTGAAGGCAGTGATAGAGGAGAGAATGTTGGGGAGGTGAGTTGGGGGTAGAAAAAGATTGGGCATGTTGATTTTCTTTGGCCCATCACACTCTGACAGATCTAAATTCTCCATTTTCATTATTCTGCTAGCATTGCCACTTTCCACTTCAAATCACCTAAATTAAGACCGTCATGCAACTCAGGTCAGGTACACTCAAGAGTGAACCGAGAGAAAAGAAATATTTGGGATTTTCAGATGAAAAACTTTCTGAGTCGCAGACTAATAGTGTCTTCGCTCCAGTAGCATAGTGATCAAAGTGAACTTTACGTTTTCCTTGCAGGGCGCCCAAATGGAAATACATAGCAGCAGAGTCCGCTACAGCTTTTTAGCGTTCCTCCTGGCGTTTGAGGGCTGCATGACTTCCGATTCCAATCCCGAAAGGCTATGCACGTTGTGCTGGTGCGAAAACGACAAGACAACATGGCTCCTTGAGACGGCCGGCGGGGAAGATCCCGTGGAGGGGTCGAACCGGCCCGACCCAAACGCCCTGCTGGCCAACTGCTCGGGCCAGCAAGCAGCGTCCCCCTTCGCAGGGGCCTACGAATGGCCTGACGTCCCGATCCACGTGAGCCGAGAGGACCAGGCCCATGGACCCAAGGTCACCGATCTCCCCGTGACGAGGGCCGACTTCTCCAACTGCGGCCTCTCCGGCGGTCTGCGACCTCTCCCCGCCAGGGAAACCAGGAGGCTGAGGGAGTTATCTCTGTCCCACAACGGCATCTCGTGGATCCAATCCGGAGTTTTTTCGGGACTCCCAGCCCTGAGGTTTCTCGACCTCAGCAACAATAAGCTGGGTCGCTTCCCGGAGGATTCTTTGCCTCTTGTCTCGGATCCCTCCATGGCCTCAAAACTGGAGGTGGTCCTGCTGGCCCATAATGATCTGATGAAAGTCCCTTGGGAGGTGCTTCTGAGGATGCCAATGTTGAAGAGGCTGGATCTCAGTAGCAACTTCATTGACAATTTACAAGATGGTTTCGCCGGCAAACCGTCCGATTTGATCTTCGAAAGCATCAAGGTAAGTTTTTCGGGGATCTGTGACGAAATAATTAGCTTAGAAACAATTGCTCAAAATGTTCGATTCCACGCGGGCAGCAGGAATCATATCGGTCAAGTACCAACATTATAAACCGAAAATCACGTGGCCCAGTCTCTCATGTTTGTGTTTGCACAATGGCTAATGCATCTAATTTAGACGGTATGCTATAACGTTTGTCTTTTGGAATGACTATGACCAACATCAAATGATTTCGATATCCGCGTTTTGCTTCCGTTTCGCCGATTTGGGATGGATATATTTAAGTGTTCAATTTGCACATAAATGCAAACATTGTTTCTTATCGTATCTTAACATGTATCAACTCTTCGCAATTATATAATTATCGACTGAACCTCAGTTTTACCTTAACGGAAGCTAGAAAGGGCGAGAAAACACTGGAGATTTATAAAAAAACCTTTTTTAAAGAATTAATATGGTTTCCTCATCCCTTCCCCCGTCCTAAGATACCTATCACCGTCCCCATAGTAGCTCCCGTTTGTACCACCGGGGGGCGGGGAAGGGTAAGTGGTAATAGCACCCCTGAGCACCATGCATTCTTGCACTGAATCTGATGGAAAAACGGAGGTCTCTATTAACGATGATGAATGATTACGTAAAATGATGTTATAGTTTCACTTCCACAATCGTGCAAAAGACGCTGCGATTTCATTTTCATTTCTTATAATTGTAATACAGTCAGGGGTCGAGGGGTACCTAGGGTAATTAAAATAAGTACCGGAGCATCGGCACCAGTATCTAGGTCCAGATACCAGTACCTTGGGCATTTCACGGTATCCCGGAACCGCTACCAATCCGAGATTAAATTAACCGTTACCGTTTCATAATTTATTCGGTTTAGGGAATGTTCTTTTGTAGCAGGCCGTAATTTCTAAGTGCTGGCGAGATATATACCCTTGTGACCAGCCTTCCATGATCTCAAAAGATTAATTTGTTTCTTTTAAATCAAGACGTATCGTAATCGACGTAAGTCGTATCGACGTAATCAGACGTATCGTCCAACATCTTGCGGCCCCAATTTTAAACTCATCGTGGGCCGTAGGACGGCCAATGCTGCCGTCTCCCAACAATTCTGATCTCTATCACAAAGCAGCAAACACTCCGCGGGTGGCAATCATTCTTTATCTGCGTCATTCGTTGACCAATAGTTAAACATAAATAGATGATATATTATGAAATGGGAGATGTTTCTACGTGGAAGGGATTGTGGCAAATGAAAAACGTTCAACCGAGCTTTCTCAATTTTTAATCATAGATCTTCAGAACTCCTGTGCTCATAGAGAAATCGACCATTTTGTCGCCAATATTATAACTGAATGCACGTGAAGATACCACAGCGCTGCTCAGTTGACCAAGACTGTTTTTCATCTGACGAGTGTGACTTACCAGAAAACCACGATGTTGTGAGGGAATTCTTTGATTATGTTCCTATGGAGTCCCCAAGGAATAAATGAGTTGGAATGGCGTGGTGATTTACTCTGATCACGTTTAGTGGTTCAGTTTGATGTCCACCCTGGTTATTTCTCCCTCATTTAGTTTCCCAAGGTGGTAAATTTCAGGCACAACCAGCTGGCCGGCCTCTCGGTGGAGGTGGCGTCGAGGTTCCCGCGATTGATGGAGCTGGATCTCTCCTGGAATCGAATTAAATCAGTTCCTGAGGCAATCCAGTTGGGGACGGACCTTCACTTCAGCAATTTGAGCGTGATGAACCTCGACGGGAACCTTATCAAGCGTCTGGGTCCCAACTCCTTCGTGGGCTCCCCGTCCCTCCGCACCCTATCCGTGTCTGCCACGACCAGCCTGTACGAGATCTCCAGCGAAGCCTTCGACGAACTCCCCGGGTTGAAGTCCCTGAGCCTAAGGAGGAATATCCTTCTGACACATCTCCCCAAGGAGGGCATCCTCGGGAAGTCCTTCCGGAGCGGCAAGTGGGCGGTCGAAGAGGTATTTCAAAAATACTTCCGTGCAAATTGGAAGCTTATTTACACCTTTTATTGGCTTGTATGCTCGTTAATACTACATTCATAAATATACTGGCTCATGGGTTCCCTTGCCTGCTACTCGACCGCGAACAAAGGTATTTGTACTCATTTTATTATGAAAATTATTCACCTTTCACCACCTAAACGAGCATGGCATAAGTTATAGTAGTACCTATATGGTAGGGAGCTAGGAAATGGGGCAGTTAATTACCGTTTAGAAGGTTATTCTGATGAGGTTTTCTTGTGGGAGTCGGAAATATATTGGCCGGTAAATATTTAATTTAGTTATTACAGTAATGAATAATTGGGTGCTATACTAACTCCACTAATGAATGTAACACATACTTCAATGGAAAACCTAATTTTCATTGCGTAAGTCATACTTACTAGCATTACCTTGTTTGATTGAATGGACAATAATGTTAAAATTAGAATCTCAGGATAACCGGGCGGGAGACAGAAGTCACAAACAGGGTGATCTATAGAGGAGAGTAACGGAAAGCGGAACTTTCCTAAAAGCAGGAACCCTATTTCAAATTCGGGGAACGGAGGCGCACGTCCCCGGCGTTGCAGGGAGAGAGCCGCGACGGCAAACAAATGACTATATAATGCATCGGCGGGATTGATGCTGGGTCTTCTTGGTTTGCCAAACCGGCGATGTGCAGAGCGTTACTCTGCCCGTGTGGTCCCGTTGTGAAGGGAAGCGAATCTCCATAAGGCTCCCGTAGCCGCCTGGGCTAGCACCGTCCCTCCTGCATCTCCGACTTCATTCCTCGTTTTAGTCGAATTTGGCAGTTAGCTTTCCTTCCTCACGTTCCTCTGCCCTTCAGGCTAACCACGCAGCTCCTTTGTCGTTAATTCACGAGGGCGTCACATTCCTCTGCCGTCCAGAACCCCCCTCGACTACGGTCCCGAACGACACCACGTCCGAAGGTAATTATTGCCCTTCTTCTCTTGGTGAGTGAAAATGCAGCATCTGTGTATCATTGTCGATCCCAGACACCTAGGGCAAGTTCCCACGTAAAAATGTCGACGGTCGAGTCACTCCCTACCAAGGAGGGCCCGGTCACGACATGTATACGTAAAGGAATGGCACCAATATGTGAGGCTCGGGTATGACTGGCATGCGGAATGTGTGCACCCCAAAAAAAAACCTGCAAAGTATGAAGTAATGCACTCCCTCCAAAGTAGTCATTTTTGTTACTTAAAATGATTACTAATCAACATTAATTTTACAAACTTTATTAATAGCCATTATAAATATAAATATATGCAGAACATAGCTACGTGAGATTAAATTAATTTTATATAATTAATATCATATAATTCATTTGTGAGAATTCCTAGGCTCGTGATTATTGGGTGAATGACTATTGAGACTCCATGCCTGAGGAAATAATATCCAAAGCAAAGCATGAAATCAAAGTAGGTTTCTACCTGAACTTGTTTGGCTCTTTACTATTCCGATTTGAAACCAGAGAACCAGAGGGGTTAATAAATTAGCCACCATCTTTTTTTATCAAATATTTATTACCTGCAGCTTCTATACCATAGGTGCGTACTGCATGTTCAATGTATATATCACCAACTACCATTCATCCTCTACTTAGGAGAATGTAAGATGAAAAGACATTTTTCCTTGCCATTGATTCGAAGATTTAAACTCAAGAATTGTGAAGCTTGGCCTTATGATTAATGTTTTCTTTAAAATGTGCATACTAAAGTAATCGTAGTTCTCAGAAAGTTCTGAATGAGTAAAACTTGAAACATTTTCATATGCCTTATCCTGAGTACGTAACACTCAGTTATTTAAATTCAAAATCGAAATAGTATATGTAAAAGTGTATTAGGAAGAATAATATCGCAACTGTATGAATCACTATTACCACATTTTTCAGGTTGATCTGAGCTACAATTCCCTGGAATATATCTCCGAAGACTTCCTTCCTTGGAAGGAGATAAAAAAGGTTAATTTACAAGGAAATCCATGGAACTGCAACTGCAGTTTACAGTGGATGCTCGACAGTTTTATGCCGCATGTTTACAAAGTTAATTCAAGCCTACTTATGGACTTAAGGTATGTGAATGGTTAATATTCATTTAAAATTTTCTAGAACATCATTTACGATCACCTCTTATAAAGAAAATGAAGCATTTTCCGTTTTTTATGCTTTTAGTGAAATGAGTATTACGATTCTCAAATAAAATCACGGTTGAATTTAAAATATTACCTGTAACTGAAAATATGGCATGGAATACTATATTTAAGTTTAGTTTTGTTTAAGTACAGCCTGAAAATCAGACTGTTTCCGGCACCTAACAGCACTCCTTAAATTACATTGTCTTAAATATTAATAGGTGTTACAAGCCGAAGTGGCTTCAAGGACGCCGTTTCGTGCACTGGCTTGATCGTTCCTCCGGAGTTTATTGTGGTAATATGATAGAGAGGCTGCGAATGAAAATGGCACCAACGGAGGTAAGAATATGATAATAATTGTTCTCACTTATCCTCAATCAATATAACCTATATTGCATCACCAATGAAAAATTGCGTTAAATATCAGCGCTTTTAATTAATGTACTTTATTCCTTGATAGCCAGCATAGTCAGTACTTCACCACTAGGAGGTATAGGCAGTGCAGTCACTGAAGCACAAAGAAGCCAAGGGGTGTCAGTCAGGGAGTAAGAGTAGCTTCTCTTGCTCCTTTATTTCTTTTAATTCCAATTGAGACCTCTATTAATTATTATTCCTCTTTCCTCTCCATTTTTCTGCAGGATATTCTTATCAAAATCTCCGGCTTAGCTAATGGAACTCCCGCGATCTAAATACTCGCTTACAGCTTTTTATCCTCTCGTTTCTGATACGTTTAAAAAAGACAAAAATACAAGTATTTTTCTGTTTTTTAACCTTTCACCAAGTTTTCCAGTTATAGGCGGCTAAACATAGCTCATAGCTCTTTCATTGAAGGAGCGAGCACATAGTTATTACGCCTCAAGTCGTTTCCATTAAATCACCCCTGGCATAATATCCAACTAAATTCTGAGAAAGCATAACATAATTAGGAACTTCAAATAGTCTGAATGAACGAAAATTAATTTTAAACTTCACTTTTTATGGTTTGAGATTGAGCATTGTGTAAAATAAGGTTAAGATGCCACCATAGACTTGAAATCGTTTTATGGATGTGTGAGAGATGGCATGATAAAGGTAGGTGTAAGATTAGATGTGTTCATATTAACGCTCCTCTGCATGCTGAAAATGCGGTATATTTCTACCCTAGAGCCCACAGGCTATATTGAGAAACCTTTGTAAGGCGAAAGAATGGATGGAATGGACGATAAATGTAATTATATAATGAAAGAATGCTTGTAAAAGACGGCAGAGTAGATGAACAGATTAAAGGCATACGAATCGAGGCAAAAATATCTGTTATCATTGGTGGTAAATATAGAATGAGGAATGAGTGGGTAATGAAGACTGTGTATTTGATGATTGGATATTGGAATAACATTAGGCATCGCTTTTTAATTCGATTAGTCCCTGTAGTGTCAAAAACAGCTCAATCGGGAACCAGATACTTAAATAGTACTGATACACACCAAGAGATGGACGCACTCGTCGCGGGTTACCGACAAGGTCCGTTTACGGTCCTTGGTTACGGACGGTCGATATCTGAAGCTCCGTTCCGAAATTTGAGACGGGCAAGGCGGGAAATTAATGTCTTTTGAATATGAACTGAATTTTCTAAATCGATAACCCTGTACCTAATTGTTCTGACAAGTCATTATGGCTGAAAAATTTCACAAGTAGTTCCCAAAGCGTACTTCACAATTTCTTGGGGAGGCATGGATGGCATTGCGTTAAGAAAGACGTTGAAACACAAAATAATTAAAAGAGGCAAAGTACAATTCCGCCATTTTATCACTGACTTCCAGCCTCTTCATAATGTCATAGCAAAAACTGTAAATAACCGAATGTCTTTCTCAAATTGAAAGAGTGTTTTTCTTTGGGGGAGAGCACTTAACCGGCTAATTCGACTCCGGGGATTTCTTATATTTTTTTATTATTAACCTATTCTACTTAAGGTCATTTCCTCCCTCAAAGAAAACATTTTACAAAATTCCTTCCATACTATTTGTCATCCTTCACAGCGGGTTTTGTTTTATTTGAAGGATACATCCTTAAGAGAGGCACCTAATGTTTTGAAATAAATGTTAAAGGGAGATATAGATCAAAATGCATGAGACCCTACATTATAATGAAATTATTCTAATTAAATTGTACAAGGCTGCACACACTTTTCATATGGCTGCTCATATTTTCCTAAAGTACCGTTAGATCACTCGGAATACAAATATACCTATATAAATCAAAACCACTTTTAGTAATAGCCAATACCATTGAACGTAGAGCTGGAACTCTATTTAAACGGCACACTGAACTGTTTTTAAAGAATACTTTAATCTCTTCATAAGACATTAATTTATAAGTAATGAAATTAATTAAGACAAATTATCAAAATGAAATAATAAAGTATTAGTTATCAAATTGTTATTAATGGTAATCTATCGGTTGAGGTAGGCTTCTGATGGACACACCCCTACAGTAA
>LYUA01001222.1:205702-216726 GCA_002093875.1 Calopteryx splendens | reverse complement strand
GGGAGAGAGGGGAGGGGGGAAGGAGGCAAATAATGCAGACAGACAGTCGGCTGCATTCGGGCGAGAGTGACGTCACCAGTTACCCTCCTTGTAGACCAGAGGGTGGGGAGGGGTTGTGTTTGAAACCGATCGAAATAATTCCTATCAGGCAACTAAGGACTCGGTCGCTTGGTACATTCACGCAGATTTCGAGATTTTGCAGTGTTCGAATCGCTTGTGACGATGCCTTTTCTCGCTGGGCTTGAAATCACTCCTTAGCTATATAATAGGAATTATTTCAAACATTTTGACCATCTGTTTCACTCAGGTACGGTTGGCCATGCTAATAGTCACTATTATTAATTGACTAATTCGATGTAAACAGCCTTAAACTTTATGTAAAACATTCTGCGAAACCAAGGCAGGCGATAGGTGTGCAAACATTTTACATTACCTCACAAAGAGAGGGAAAAACTTAAAAATAACTAAATATGCCCAATTTATAGAATTCCTTTTCCGCATCTGGTGTCTTAAAAGTCTTTGACACAGTCCCCATCAGCGCCATGCGGTCATTGTGCAGATAGTCTCCATAAAAGACTCTGTGTGGAGAAACTACGAGTAATGGTAAATGTCGCTGTATCTTTGGGAAACTGGCCTCTACGCACGAAGAACTCAAATTCTCTCGGTAGCCTAAAATGACTGCGATACGATTTTTACTACAAGACCATGAAATATTTGATAAAAATAAAATTATGCTGTCTATCATATGCTGCACACTGTTAAGGGCTAGTTATTAAACAGAAATTTTAAGTTCGAAGATCGATTTGCTGAGGCTCTTCTGTTCCCTTCTCAGCTGGCCTCTTCCGTTAAGGTTGATTTTTCAAATCAACGAAATCCTATTGTTATGCGTTGTCTAAACGTATAGCTATCGCCAATGACTCTAGGGGCGTTGGCAGCAGCCAACCGTCGTGTATGGATGAATATTGGTGTAGAGAACAGTATTTGGTGCAGCAAAAAAAATTTAACTGGGAGTTATTATGGTAATCTACTGGTTGAGGTAGGTTTCTGATGGACACACCCTTACAGTAGCCCTTTCTTCATTTTTCAAAAAAAAATACAGCGGCTCACCACTTCTTCTTTTTCATTTAGCATACGTGATGAAACGATATCAGGTGAAATATCTTTCAGTTAATCAACATAATTTTGTTTAGTAAATAATGTAATTAACATAAATGTATACCCAATTTTGTCCAAACACAAAGTGACAAGACTAAGTATGCTCGGTAACATTATTTTTACTAATTTTTCCTTCTTTTACCTTTAATTTACGTCAAAACCATTAATTTTACGGCTATATATTTCTAAGCCATGAGAATAAATGGCAGAGAACGTCACGTCTTAAGAAGGGAGAAAAGAGTAAGTAAAATTTGCAGATATCAGGGAAGTACGTTAAGGGAGAATCGAAGAATAAAGCAGAGAGGACAAAACCTAGATAATAAGGATAGCCGTGGAAAAAGACTCCTCTAATAAGAGCAAAGGCTTATGGCGCAGCAGCCCGAAACTGGAGCCGAAGAAGAGACCTATCAAATACCATGTGTGAATCACTTTGATGTACGGTCGTGAAACATGGACCTTAGGTAAGAGAAAGGAGAGCAGGATAGAAGCCATTGAGATGTGCATGATTTTGGAGAGAACAAAATGGGTGAACAGAGTAAGGAATGAGGTGGAACTCAACAGGGTTAGGGAAGAAAAAACACTACTGAACACATTTCAGGAGAGAAAAGAAATCTGGATCGGCCATCTGATAAGAGGGGGGATTTAAACAGTGACCAATTAGGGGGAGAAAAGAAGAGGAAGAAGAAGACTGAAAATGTTAACGACGTAAAAGAGAGGAAGGAGGGTACAAAGAGACCAAGGAACAGGGCAGACGGAGACAACGGTGGCGTTTGGGACCTATCACTCGGAAGAACACCCGATGGCCGATTTTTTTGAAAGTGTAGTGCAGGAGTTGACGAGACGAACATCCCGACGGTGCGCACGATAAAAAGCCACTCTCACTTTCGAATGTGCCAGTGGGAAAAGGTAGGGCTCTTCATGCGTTGAGCTCTCTCCCTGGCCACGGGAAATGAGTCCGCCGGACACATTGTTCATCTCCCGTCGTCAATCATTCGTGGATAAAAAATCCATCGCAACGCGACACATTACGTCCGCCGAGGCGGGATTCACTCCGCGAAGTTTGGGCGAGCTGGGGAGCTCGCTCGTCAAGTCGCCACTCCACGGGAGGGCTAAATGTCCGAATTAAAGGAATTCGGTGTAAGAAAACAATTTCTTCAAACACATTGACCGAAGGATCTCGGGTTCAAATCTTACGTGATGTCTTTGGGGAACCCCGACGCTTAATGTGTGAATTTCAAACACCTTAGGGTTAGGTTCGCGGTGAGCCTCACCTATCACAACTGACCTTCGGGTTGATTACTGTGGATGCATGAATTCCATTACTCTCTTCATCCCCTCGAAAAGAAGAGTTTCTAACTCAACGTGGCGGACTGAATTATCTTCGCCAATTATTTGTTAATGAGCCACAGAAAAAATACATAATTTAACTACTTAAAAAAGGTTGAGTTGAGATTTATGCCTCGGAAATTTAAGGTGTGAAAAGCAAATCACGTTACTAATGGCGTAATGTAATATCGTTCGATGCGGATGATGCAAACGGTACCATAAAACCGTGGTCACCTAGAAAGGGACATCTTTCTCGTCCAACCGCACAGTATGCCTCCTAGGGATTGTTTCCCAAAGCTACACGTCAATTTACAAGTTGATATCATTTAGTAATTGCCAGCCTTCTATTGAAAATTAGTTGTGCAAAAACTTATGACGTATTCATCACAAAGAATATGTTGCTTAATGTGCATGTCCCACACAAAATTTACGGTCGTTTTCCGAGAATTTGTAAATTGACGCATAGCTTTGAGAAACGGGCCCCTGGCCTTTTCGCAACTCCGGGATTTTCCAGGAAGGACTGGATATTGTCCGGCCTCGATTGAAAGTTTTCGACGTCACAGCATCGACAAGTGGCGATTTTTCAAAATAGAAAGATTCGGGATTTGCCAAGGCTGTAAAATATTCGTCATTGTCGAGGCTCAAAAATGTGGGGAAGCTTCCTGAATAAGCCCCCTCATTCATTCGGGGCTCGCGTCGAGCCTGTCCGCTCTTAATGAGCACTGTTTTTCGGCCGACCTCCCTGCCATAAAATGTGAGTGGTGGGCTAACGTACGCGTGAACGGCCGCCTGGAGAAAAATTTCGCCAAAGATACAAGTCGCACTAAATCATTAGTCAGTCGTCATTGATCGCTCTTTATTTTGTGAAAGGATAATTACAGTCAATCAGTTCCCTTTTAAACCCAAAGAACCCTGGTCCATGATGGAATAGTTAACGGGGTGGACACGGTCCACACAAACCCCCCTCCTCCCACTGCCTGCTTTACTCTCATCAGAACACAGCTTAAGTGAACGGGATAACACTTTGCCACTTCAGTTTGGTCCTTCCCATTCATTAAGTTTGAAAAGTTTGTTCAAATCCCTAAGACAGAATTTTTTCGCTATTGCGGAGTGATAGTATGCAAGATTAATGAAACTACTTAAAGTTAGAAACGCAATAGACTAATCCAGATTTTAATGTAACTAGGCATACCTAAGATGGTGCAGGTAGCTCACTTGAACAATGGGTGCCATTGAGTTGTCCCAAACTTCAATATTTCCGCTCACTACATTCAACCAGAATGTTGGTTTGTTAATCACATTTATCCATGTTCAGTAAGCATGGAAATGGCACGTGTAAATATGAAAGCCGCCAGCGGAAATAAAAAACCTACTGCTTAAGATTTAACGGTGAATGAGTCACGCATAGAAGAAGCAGAAACAAAGCTGAATCGACCGGCAACAATATTTTCTTCAGCAGACCTGATGTCATCTCGAAATCACTAACTTGTTGCTCCCTAACATAATGGAAGGCGATAGAACGGTGACTGAATAATTTTTTCTCCTGCTGGAAGAATATTAGAAACATACATTCCTGTACACGGTAAAATTCTTAATTCCATTAATAAAAATATGATAATTCTCTTTTCTGATAACCGGTCACCCGTTTCAACACCACCTTCTATATTCATCTTCATTTAGCAAATATTCTTAAGTGTATATTCTTTATGTTCCTAGTGGAGGAGATGCCCAGAACAGTAAACCAATTTCTATTTTTTTAACTCTAATTTTTCCCCTTTTTATGCCTCTTTAAGTATAAACTTGTAACCAGTCTGCTCTGGCGGGATCATTTTACGTTGACATATTTACCCTAAGATAGTTGCAAAGCGTTAGTTAAATACGTTAAATACAATCAGGGGCTGATTAATGACAAGACTATTAGAGTGCAGGAGTGGTATCCCACGTTCATTTTCAAAGAATCAACCCTTAAATTCGTATTCTCTGTTCTTCTCACCCCATCTCTAAGATTGAATGTGTTATTTGCCTCTCCACATGTTTATTTTGGTATATTTTTCTAAATCCAATGACCATTGGCAATGCGGTAAAATAATTTCCTATACTATGGAATAGAAAATGGACAATAAATATCTGAAGACTAGTCACTCATATTTTCGCATTAATTAATTAGAAAAGAAAAATCCACTAGCATACTGAATCCTAATTAAATAAAAAGAATAGGTTTAAAATTGGGTGCAAGTTGATTTTCTTCCGCAACGACCCTTCTACATGGATTATTTTACATGGACATTTACATGAATATATAAATTATTTTGTTCGGAATAAACCTTTACCCAATCATCCCAGATAATTAAGAGTCACCAATATTTGCTTGAGAAAAACATATTTAACTGAGTAATCTTAGCTCTTAAGAATAAGAAAATTGATTCAAAAATATCCTCACCAGGTTCACTCGAATAGGACGCTGATGGAAGTGCAATGTCATTCTTCAAAAAAATGTTTTCATATACACCCACGTATCCAAGAAGATGAAAAACATGTAAAGAAAGAATGTCAGTTCTGTACATGAATTTCTCTGAAGTGAGATTTCATCTGACTCTTGTATACGAAAAATATAGTTGGTACTTTATCGCCGGACAGTATATTTACGGAAAAATCTGTGGATTTCCCAGAATTCTGGAAATAACGCTCAAGACTTTATGATTTCTCAAGACTTTATGATTTCACTTCACTATAAAAATGCTCACTTCCATTATGAAACCGCATAACACTAATGCGTAGCACATAGTCATCTTAGCAGTTATATCCTTATTTCCTTTGTGTAGCTTCCTTGTTCTATATCAGTAGAGAAAAGTACAAAAAGAAAGTGTCGCCCTGGGGAGATCTTAATCATCTTTCTGACTCCCTCTCATTCGTTAACGGTGCTTCGCACGTAAGTTATGACGTAGCTGAGTAGTTTGAAGTAAACAATACGAATATTTAAAGTTTGACATGCACTATTTCTCGGAAATCTTAAGGTTTTCGTAAACAACCGAAAACAATTAAATGTACTTCTATCTGAATCGCACTGAATTCAAATCGTATAGAATATACAGCAATTATTTAACCAAGTACCTACTTAGCTACGTAGCAGGAGTCAAGTTATACTAAGCTCATCTTTTGTAATGACCGAATTTACAAAGTGTCATCTGAGAATGTAAGTATGTAATTATATATTTCTATAAATCCCGAGAGGACAGCTTGGCATCGAATCAATTTTTGCATTTCAGAATCTCCGTTGCCTTGACGCCAAAACGCCTTTTTCCTCATTATTCCCCTCAGCACCCTTTTAATTCTTCCAATCTTCTTAATTGCTGATGCTACAACTTTGAGGTGATGGAGCTAGAGACGGTAATTCGGAGTATTTCCCGATCCTTGTAATCAACCATTCCTACGAATTCTGCAACCACCCCGTGCGAATAAATGGGTCTCCGCTTAAAACTTTTCGCTAAAAAGATTGCCTAGGATTCCTCAGACGAAATTTACATTGGCTCTAAGCGTCAGCGCAGCGAAGCCACGAGCCCTTGCGGAACGCTCATCCAGAGACGGATTGGAACTCGCCGGCTTACGAATTATCCCAGCTTATGTCCCACCTTCTGAGATTTAAGCCTGGCGCTACCGGGAAGACGCAGTTCCGCTGGGAAGAATCCAAGACCTGAAATAAATGTGCGGGGAGAATGCTTGGGCCTGGTGCGACTCGGCTAAACGCTCTGCCGGGATGTTCAAAGGTTGAGGCAAAAGGGATGACTGAAATCCCCCCTCACCCCATTTTAAGACCTCGATTCGTTACCTTCTGACTGCATGGCCCATTACGTTAGATGCGACAGTAAAAACTTTTCCTACAAAATTAACAATGAAAGTGCTTTTATCATCAATCATTGGCAAAATCATGATACGACTTTACTGTTCTTCCAAGTAACTAATTAGTTTTCCATAAGGACAAAGTTGAGTACCGACGCACAGTACTATGATCGTAGCTATGGTGTCTTTAAGAGGTGTCAAGCCGACGCTTGCAGAAGTTCAGTCCTGGAATTTAATCAACAAATTCTTTCGTAGCCCAACTTGCATTTGGAAGGTTGGATCACCAATATAATATTAGAAAAAAAGGACACCAAAGCCAATGAATTTAGGACCTCCTTATTTCCACGGACAATACGTGATAGCAATAATTGAAAAGTTATCCACATCTAATTCAATCCCTTAAAACTATTTCTAATACCACCAGTTCTAAAACCTCCTGACGTACCGTTTGGTGTCTTAAAAGGTGTTAACGTTCATATATTTTGTTTTTACCTTCATTATTATCACATATGTGCTAACAAACGTGTTAGGTAAAATTCGAATGATTCCCTGAAATATATAGTACCTACTATATCCTCATGGACTACCGTAATTATTTTGAACAGGACAAAAGATATCTTTCGGCAAATGGCATTCCCATCTTCAACTGAGTAAAGTTTATACCACCTCCTTTATGCATCCCAAATAACTTCCCCCTCCCTCTTCCCCTTTTACCTCACATTCCCCCTTTTATAAAATCCCTCGACATCCCAAACTACCACTCAATATCCCCTCCCACAACGTTTGTGTCTTATTAGAATTTCTTCCACCAACTCCCAATATTCCTCAACCCATTGAATACTGGTTCGTTTGTAATCCACTCTATGTTTTTATTGTTCCATTTTCCATTGATATTTTTTTAATTATTTAACAATAATAATAGTAAGCTCATTTTTCCATCCTTCTCCATACTTACCCTTTAAGCAGTTTTCGGACGGAGGCCGTGGTAGCGAACGATAGGTGCCGCCGGCTTCCTTTTACGTACATATAATTCACCCAGAAAATAACTGTTTATTTTGAAAGGATTTAATGTTGCTCATTGTGCAATTTTGATAAGAACGATAAACCACACGACACAGTGGTAAAACTCACCCATCCACCCGGTATGACCAACATAAAAAAGCAGCACGACGAGCAAGCGGTAGGTACCACGCAATCCAAACCACTCGGTGCGGTGTCGAGGACCGAGAGCAAACTTCGGGAGGTTCCGGAAAATAACTTGACCGCCCGACAAGTAACCGGCCTCCGCTCCCCACAAACGGGAGACCGTATTTATGTTGGTTACTACCCCTGTCAAACTACTCAAAAAGTGACGACAAACTCATTTTCTGAGACGATTGGAGAGAAGACAGTTTGTGAATTCTTACGTATACCTAAGTTTCACCACTAAGAGTTGCTTCTCGTTCCCTGATCAACGTAAGAGGGGAAAAATAGATCTGGACTTGATCTGATAACATCTGGCTGTTAGGGACATTCAGATACACACGGATGGAAATATGGTCAAAATATACCGATATATCGGTATTTTCTACGATATATCGAAAACTATTGGTATTTAGCCCTTATGATAAAAAGCATAAACTGATATTATTTTGCGATACTATCGGTAGAAAACGGCGTTCACTAAATTTTTTAATCAAATGAGTTTACTGAGAAAAATATTCTGCCACCAAGTTTTAACATAATCAACACTAACTTGCGAAGGAGCAATCTGATACATCTGATACTTGTAGATTTCATGTTTTCATTATTCATTTTATATGGACTCTTTATGTACACATTTAAAACAACGTAACTAGAAGAAAAAATCAACGATACTAAAAATGTTGTCAGTTACTTTAATGATGTGAACTGTGAAAATTAATTCCAATATGACCCCGCGCAAAAACTGAAATCCCCGGTCGAGGAACGTGAATTAATAGTTGCCCAATAACAGGTATCACTTCAAATATCATGTATTTAATTTTATAAAATTTTCTTTTGAGAGCTTTTTTTAAGAAATGCACGTAGTTATAAATATTTCAACAATTCCTGTTAGATCCATACCTGTAAGCACGCATATTTTCGTAGCTTTATTAATGATAGACACAGACAGAATATATTTACTGCATGGGAAGACAGGAATTCGACCAGAGAAATGGAAAAAGAAAAGAGTAGTCAACGAGGATGGATGGTAGAGAACAACGGGAGGGAACAGGGGGCAGGGGCAACGGAAGGGGAGACGAGAAATAAGATAAAACGGGGTGGATAGGAGTATGCTTGTCATACAGGGTGGTCGGCCTTTTGCTTTCATCTTGCAGAAATATGCCCACCAATTATCTATCACCTTCGTAAAATTCAGCCTCCTTTACTCGAGAAACCCAAACGGAAAAGTACGGAAAACGTGAAAGTGCAGTAGCTGACTTTGAATTGACTTCGAAATTTTTTACGTATAAACCAAAATAAGTTTCATATTGAAAGAATGCGATGCATGCCATCAATTGCAAGCTCATCTCATTTCAATCTAAAACATTATATTATAATGGCAATTCTTCAACAAGGATATCAATACAGCAGAAAATAAAGAGTTCTTTTTTCAAGACATTTTTAGTTGCACAAAAAGTTAAAAGAGTTTTGATGGATAAATAAATACCTGCTTGCCTTTCATGGATATTTTATCATAAAAACCCGAGAAACTTTGAGCGCAAAAACTCACGAAAAGTATCCAAATAGGTAAATCATAATCATAGAATGTGGAAATGGAATTGCTAGTAATTTTGACGAACCGCAATAATGATTTTAGATTACTGATTTGCACAAAAATTACCGACTGAATCGCAGCGATCATGCAGATTAACGCATGAGATTCTTTATTTTTACATCAGGACTTCTATCAAAATACCGGTACAAAAGTGCTTTAATAAAACTTGTAAAGCTAAATAAATGTGAAAGCTAAATATATAGAAATTTCCAGTGGTAATGTTTCCTTAAATACATAAACAAAAGTCTTATTCCTTATGCATAATGGTAGTAAATATCAACGTCGTCAAATACACTGATTTCATTGTAATCCACCGTTATTATCTGCAGAAAAATAGGTACACATTAGAAGTAGCATCCACTGATATTACATACCATCACAAAAATACGCTTTTAAACGAACCGCCCTCTTTGGTAATATCACGGCCTTGCCTTCAGTATCATGCATCCTTTCGGTTATACAACCAACGTCACGAGTGTACACGCGGGTTGCGTTTGAAATTCCTCTCACAGAATTCCTACCGATCTTAGAAAGCCGTTAGTTCGTTGTTTGCAGCCAATGAAAAAGTAGTGGCCTTGGCCAATCAGCGACCGGAACCCACCGCGCTCTACACCTAGAGGTACATTTGCACCTAGTTGACCGATGAGGTGACCACAACTTCCGTTTGGTTTGTTATAACGGACGAATTGTAGGTACATATTTACCATTCTAGTTTCAGAGAGAAAAAGCAATTGGCAACTGGGAGAGGAACTGGGAACGGAAAATTAAATTTGTGAAGTATTGTCAACGTGCGTCACTTTCGAAAAGAAACTTTCAATGTTAACCGCCTCATGCAACTAATTAATTGTTAAAGTTGATTCCTGGCTCTAAAAATAAAAACCAAGATAGGATGTGCTCATTATCAGTTCTCATCCAGTTCACATCCATGTACACCGAGTCATTTCGGTAAATATTGTGAGGTGAGCTCGGAGACTGCTGAAGAGTCAAATTATGGGTTCTCAGAGTTTTGCACATTAAGACCTCGATCGCAATAAATCACCTCCGATACTTATAACGTCGATTTTTCAAAGGTTGTAATCTTTAAATTTTTACATCATATTTACCACCGTTTTTGGATGAATTGTTGATTGCCTTGTGGTTTTGAGAATCCAAAGATACGAAATATTGGACCCAATTCATGCGCATTTAAGCAATGAAGGATTTGAATAATAATATCTCCTATGAAATGGCCGCAGGAAACTCACCTGAATCACATTGATTTGCTTCCCATTCACGAAGATTGGACTGCCCACGAAGTTGCTGTACTTCTTGATGACTCCTAAAGAAATGAAAGAAGTGTAGATGTTAATCTTATTTCTCAATTATCTTTGTTTATAATATAATTAATTTAATTATGGCAATTTGACTTGCAGCATCTTTTTTTTTACTGTCACCAAACGATTGTACTGGCATTCTGCCATTCCACAGATAAAACTACCTTTAAGGCCCCTAAAGGCTCGGAAAGAGAAAACCAGCCAGTGAAACAAGAATGTCAACAAATTCAGCATCAAAAATTAGTTCCATCATGTAAGAATGACCGCGGTGAAAAGTAAAATTATCATTCATACCTTCCGACTCAAATCTAAATCTCATTGTCAGTTATAATTTCATCGAGTAACTCAGATCTCCGTGACTTAAAAGTACGAAGGATCTAGAGACCACAGCCATTCGGCACACATCACCAAAGACCTTGTCAAAAGTGAGATCATCATAGGATAAATTCAGTAATAAACAATTCTCTTTTTCCTACATGAACCATCACCAACCACAGTATTCAACTCGAAGGTCGGTTTGAAAGGTGAGGGTAGAGCTCAGCTGGCGTGTAAAATTCACACAACAGGTAGGTTTGTAGTTTTAGGTGCGTCGACAGCTGAGGTCATTTTGCACC
>LYUA01001222.1:140546-153841 GCA_002093875.1 Calopteryx splendens | reverse complement strand
GCTGTCCCCACCTTTCCTCTACTGTACGAGTCCCTATTCTCTCCCTCACTTTTCTGCTTCCTGGTACTCCAAGTTCTAATCTTTCCAAATTATTAGAACTACATTTAAATGTTTTCACTATAATATGATATTTTGAATCCAATCTTCACATTTTTTAACACTAATTCACCCATCTTTTTGTCATAGGAAACGAAAAGAACGAAAAGAAACTTCA
Organism: Calopteryx splendens; assembly: GCA_002093875.1. NCBI lineage: Eukaryota > Metazoa > Arthropoda > Insecta > Odonata > Calopterygidae > Calopteryx > Calopteryx splendens. The sequence goes on along the minus strand of LYUA01001222.1, from coordinate 153,627 downwards.
GGTACCTTTTATTCGAAAAGTACCTTAAAAATATAATTTTTGTTCCCATAAATATGTAGAAAGTAGGATAAATATTTTGATTAAAATGAATAATTTAAATAAAATAATTATATACAAGGCATTTTCACAAATAAATTCGTATAAGTTGTTTCTCTAGTTTCTCCACAGTTAATGATGAAAAATATATTTTTACAAAAATAGATATCCTAAATGCCAGGGAAATCTAAAAAAAACCTAAAACCAATTATGCATAGCATATGCATACAGCTAATAAAGGAAAAGTTTAAAATAAAAAGGCAATACTGTTTCAATTTCATTAGAACTGACAGCTGAGACTGAATCACATAAATCGTTACACATTATATTTGGCTCAAGGTAGCCTGTCATAAAAAAATCAGTTGAAAGGGAATTCAGCTCCGGCCAATTGGATATCAGATTCCAGCGGGTCGTAGAGTAATTAAAGTAGCGTCTTAAAGTAGCCAGGGTGGAAATTGAACTGGGGACTCTGACTGAACTGGGGACCACGCTCCCAATTGCCTTGTTGCAACCGAAAAAACCAGGACTCGATTGGGGTTCGAATCGATAACTTTCAAGGTACCGCCAATTAGACTCTACACAAATCTAACCGAAGAAATTGGAACTTGTGAATAACTCATCACAGAATTTAATGTTACTTCGGCAGAAAAATAAATGACACTAAGTACTATTTCAGACCCCGTTGTATGTACACACCGAATAATTATCATAATTGACTCCACAGATAAAATTATAAAAATTAAATCTTCATTTGATTTGATCAAAAAGGGCGGAAAGTTTAAGGAGTAGCACTTGCCAAATGGAAGAACGACGTTCTCGGGGAAAAATGGACCCTAGAAGTAGAAGCTGACACAGATGTACAATTATGATTTTATAAAAATACAACAATATGTTTAGTGAACACAAAATTTGCACAAAAAATATAATACTTAACCTTAATGAAATTATTAAAAATGTTTTTGAACCAGTGCCATATTGTTTTTACATTCGTTTTAGTGTCTCAGAAATAGATCGTCGCAAACAATATAGTCCACTTAATGACCGTGGAATACTTGGAACTATAAAAAACTTTGGTGAAAAACTAATTTAACACATTTAGGCTTATATCTAGTCATTGATGATACATGAACACTTAGTCCGTCTCAATCGTCGGTTCACTCAAAGTAGGCAATAATAGCTATAATCGCAAAGAAATAATTATATTGCTTTTCATTTTGTGGTATCCAACGGCGATTCCACGCTATATTTTACAGGAAATCTATTTAAGAATTAATGAGCACAATGAGTGGCAGATCGGGTTCGGGAAAATCGGGATGAAAGGTGAAAGAGGGAAGATTGCCAGTACTATGTAACTCATAACCGACGAAATAGTGGTGGCTTCATGTTTGTGGAAGATTAAGTGTTGATTATTCAGTTAGCCAAGAGGATAAAGGCTCAATGTTAAGTCAATTGGAAGAGTGTAAATAGAAATAAACGAAAATATGACATTTTTAATATGAAGAAAAGCTAAGTTAAAAACAATAAAGCAAAAGGGAATATTATGGACAAGAGGGCAAGTTCACGAAATTGGGAAGCACATTTTCCGAAATTGGGCGCAGTGCCATGAATATTAGGAGGAGAATTCCATGGACGAAAGATGCATTCATAAATAAGATGGAATTGGTGACAAGAAATTTGCGTAAAAACCTAAAGAAACTATAAGTGATTCATTATGAGCGTAGCGCGTAGACATGGCATGGTTCGGAAACTTGATCTTTGAGACAAGAGAATGAACTTAGATGAGAGCCTTTTGAGATGAGAGGCAAAGAGAAGAAGACCGGAGAAAATAAGTTGAACAGAGAGGAAGGCTAGCGACGAAGTTTTAGATATTGTGAGAGAGGAGAGGAAGTTTTTTAGGAAAACATTCCAAACAACCAAGAATGATTGAAAGATGTATTAAGATGTAATAAGATGTTGAATCCCGTGATAGAAGAGAAAATATGGAATTGGCGAGGCAGAAGTAGGAAAAGATTAGGATTTTAGATGGCATTAAGGGGGCTAGAGAAGCGGAAGAATTAATTAGTCTAATGGAAATGGTATTTATGCAAGCAGTGTTTTAAGGCAGCACTACTTCAAAAGCGATTAAGTAATTCGGAAGACTAAAACATTGCTTAGCAGTTTTCAGGGATTTATCGAAACTTTACCTCTGACGAATCCAATACTTATAACGGCGGAAGCCACACAAAGAGTTACATATTCTGGGAGAAGCTAATGGAGAGAAGTGAAATAGTTAACTGTGTGTAGCACAGCACGTGTTGCTTTGGTGCAGGTGGCTTAAAATTTTCGCCGGGATATCAAATAGTTGTCAGGATCGAAACGTCGAGAGCGAAATCCCCACTGATGACGCACGCGGTAAATCGCGTCCCATCACTCAAAGAGGCCCTTGAATGGAGAAGACGCGTCGGCCGCAGGAGGCGTTCGACGCGGAACAAGCTGTCGCAAAAAGTTAATCCCGCGCGACGGCGAGGAGTGAGAGGGGGCGAAGGAGGAGGGATATCCCCGGGAGCGACGGGAGAGCAAAAAAAAAGAAGGAAAATCCGAGGAGGAGGAGGAACCGGCTGTCCCCGAAGAACCGCCCCAAGACGACGAAGACGGCGCAGCTAATAAATTCACGCCGAAGGCGGGGACCGTTAAATCTCCTCCGCCGAGACCGTATCCAATGAGTGCAAGTCGAGAAATGAAAAGAGATGATACCCTTCCCCGCCGCCGCAGCCGTTCTGAGGGAGCCTGGATGCTCCTAATTCGCCGTTATTCACCCGCGCGTTCGAAGGTATTTCCCGATAATTGCGCAGTTGGGAGATGAGATGGATGGAAGGGGATGCAAATACGATCGACTAAAGGGGGTGGACGCAGCACGGCAGAGGGGCAGGGGCGTCACGAAGAAAATAATAGAAGTTCTTGTCATGACACTGCAACGCATTGAAATATGGCAAGGTGAAACTTTGTCCTTTACTACTCGATCATTGATTCTGGACAAGATCTACTGTTTAGCAGCTCAAGGAATGACCCATGTTCCTAAGTACCATATTTTAGAACGCTCCCAATTCCATGTTTTAAGTATCCACAGGCTCGGAGACGCAGACAACCACTGTATTGTATTGACGAAATATCCGACGATGGCATTTATCTGGAGAGAAAAAGTCACCTTTTTCTGTTCTAGTCGACAGATTGGCTTCACAAATGAGATATGAGACGAGAAAGCGTCGCAGAATTTGAGTTAACATTCATAATTTGAATCAACTTCTTATTCAACGTTTGCGCATCGTAATTTTAGTACCTATATTTTTTCGCGAATTTGTAGTATATTGAAATGGAGTGTTTACCAAAATAATAAATAAACGACCGCATTCAGTCTCCAAAAACCGAACAACTGCCGCGATATTTTCCTGAAACAACCACCTTTCTATAGGATTCAGTAAAAGTGTCACACATTTAGATTCGAGCCTAACAAAAGTTTGAATTGCAATCGCCAAAAATGTTATTCTCTGAATATCTCTCGAATAATCCCCGACCAATTACGAAGACACGACCATTTAGGAGAGGAATCCTCGAGCCCGTACAGGATCGAGAATATTAATATAAGTGTGTGCGTGCGTTTGTGTATATACAATATATGTTGTACAAACACACTCGCACGTATCCTGTATACGTATCGTGTGATACGTATTATGGATCCTCATTATCTTGTGTGTGTACATATATAGACACGCACACACAAGATATGTGGATCCATAATATGTATCACACGATATTTGTCCTAAAATGATAGCTAGTACACAAGACCTAGCTCAAGATAAAAATCAAGCTTACTGGAGAAAGTTTCTTTCTTTCAAAGATTACAATGAAAGTTGAAACTACCGTCGTCACTTAAGTTAAAAAGTGACTCCGTCTACAAAAATGTCACAAACTTAAGGGGTTGGAGATGTTGGCCAAGGAAATGTTACCGGGACGTGGGAGGAAGGAGGGATTAGGTCATCCGTGATGTCACGTTAGGTGGAACTAAACCAAATCACCAATGCTGTCACGTCCGAGTAATTTGTGTCGGTTTAACTTGTTTTCTTCGAGTTAATGAAATGTATATGCCTTTAGTAAGGGCGCAACGACGAAGACAGACTCGATTCAAGAAGGATAGAGCGAATTACAATCGCCACAACACGATTGCTTGTTGACAACAGTAGGAGGGGAGCTTATGGCAGAAAAGTTACGTCATTTTATTAGGAGGAGAGTCCGATCTGGCGCCGTTATCGGAATTTCAATGCGAGGATTGATGGACATACACTCTTACCTATCTAACTTCTTTGTACGCCTCTCTCTCCAATCCCAGGCCAGGGGGCTTATTCAGTATGGAGTCTTGATACAGATTCTTGTGCATAAAATACAGGATTTATCGAGGCCATGACGTCAAAACTTCATCATTGTCGAGGCTCGACAATTCCGAGTCCTTACTGAATTGCCCCCCCCTGAAGATAGATTGAGAAAACAGAGGAGGGTTATGGACGGTTCCAAACTTTCGTGTCGACTCGAAGTCCGGCGGATGCGGTGGAGAAGTCTGCCCCTACCGCGTCAGCACTCGCTTTAATAATGGGGTGACTCATCTAACATCTTGCAATAAAAACGCCCCGCTATTATGCTGTCTTTCGCCAAGTCCAATGTGTCCAACGTCTCGAAGGAAGGCTGCACATCAGCGGCGTAGGCAGAGGCAGCACGGAGGGAGGAAGAGTTTCTCGGCAGGGCAACTCATATTGAACGTAATCGAGGCCGGAACCTCGGGAGCAATTCCATGCTCGATGAGAGGGGTGATGAGGGTGGAAAAAAGGCCGCACCATAAAAAGTCGCCACGATACTCGGGAGGACAGGCGCTGTCCATAAAGACGTCACGCACAATAGGGCGGACGTGAATTTGGCCCACCGACCGTGATTCTTTGAGACGATGAGGGTGGACGGAGGGGTTTGGCTATCAGTCACGTAGTTCAGAGGGAGCTTTGTCTGGCTCATGCGGCGGCAGGGGTAGAGCAGGGATTCCCTCTGTCCGCACATTTTACAACTGAAAGTACTCGTTCGACTCCAGGTCGCTCGGAATGGCGTGCCAAAGAAATGCATCTAAACTTCGTTACTATCACTCGCAGACTTAATTTCTTTTACAAATTTAATTAGAAACAATGGGTCTATGAAATGGCTCGAGACTAGTATCATGTGAAGTGAACTTTAACAAATATTCTTAATTTGGTCTTGGATTATTGTTTTCGACTCGAAATTTCTAGCATTACATTCTATCATGATTGACATTTATAACCGTCTATAGTATAAATAAAACTCGAGAGTTGGTCAATCTACAACCACTAGTTAATTAATGTAAATCTTAAATAAATGAATTTGAAGAAAAATTTTTCATTTTGTTCCCCCTACTATTCTTATATTTTATTTATTTTACAAAGTTAAATTAAAAACTAAATTAAGTAATCACTCCAAACTAAGAATGTAACAGTTAAGCATATATTTTGGAAGCTGGACAAGCCCGTTATTTGCACGGGTTACCACAAGAAAATACTTTCATTTCCATATTTATTTATACTAATTCATTCATATCTAATTGTTTTATCCATGTTATTCAATCATTCCCTAGCATTCTACTTAATTCGTTCTTATGAGCATCCGATAAGCAACGGCTTTTCGTTGTTATAGTGCAAAAAAATTAAAAAGAATGAACCACATAACTGGCCAAATATAAATTCCATCATCAAATGTAAACATTAAAAAATAATAGAAGCAGGAGAACCATGGACAAATTTATGTTTCAAAAGCAACATACGAAAACAAATGAAAGACTCTTGAGCATAGCGGAATCGTCCTGTTCCTGAGCTCTCCTGCGCTGCCCCCCCACCCCCCCGCTGCGCGATCCGCTGAGCGCCCAAAGGGGGTGGAATGAGGAGTGGGACGGGGGGAGCATTCGGCCGAAGCGCTGCGGCTGGAATTGACATTTGGGCGTTTGTTTTTATCCAAGCGCGCGCTCGCCGCGTTTAATGAACGGTGGGAGGGCATTCTTAAAACCCCCTTCATCTCACGACTATTCCCACGGCAGGGCCACGCCTCCTCGCCTCGCCCGAACCGCTTTAACCCGAAAATGGCGGAGGGAAAATTATTATTCGTCGGATTAAGCGATGCGTTGCGCAGAATGTATTTTTTTTTTCAAAATCTAGCTCGGATCTTTTTTTTTAAAATCCCACCAATTAAGAACTCGCCGTCGACCTCAAAGTGCCCCAATGTATGCTAAACTCATGGGGGAATCCCTGGTAACCCACTAAAGCGGAAAGGATAAATTGAAAAAGATTTCACAGACTTAATCTCACGGTAGTAATTAAAGGACTGATTGATTTCGACGAAAACGCCAGGAGTAACTCCGCTACCATTCAATTCTTGTTTCCATGATGCATTGCATGATGTCATTTATTTTCGTAAAGGAGATTCGATATGGATACATGTCGGCATATATTTTTGTCTTTCATATTTCCAAAATATACAATTAACAAATAAAACTCTTTGCATATTTATTTACACAATCTAATTTAAAAAACTAAGATAACAATATTGTCATCATCTGATTATGATAAGACGAAAATTCATTGAAAACGCCGTTATTATTTCGAATATATATATAAAATGTTACGAATTCTTAAAAAAATTTTTCATCGGAAATTCTCAATAAAATGGGCTCCCCAAAGAGATATTTCATATATTGCTCCCCCACAGTAACAACAAAAATTCTGAAACTCCAACAAAACAACAAAATCGCTATGATATAGAGGTAAAACTGGAAATATGGTTACAGGGTTGCCTAATTTAAATTTCAAATGGATCGCAATCTTAGCGCACTCGAATCGAATAAATTGGCACGTTTGCCTTACGCGCCATTTGCGGGATAAAAAAAATCATACGCTCATTCACAAATATAATGAATAAGTGGTAGACTAGTGGGTAGAGATGTTTGACTATGATCAGCTTCAGATCCGGGTGACGCCTATGGCATGGGCATCAGGTTCACCTGCGTTGTTTGACATTCGGGCAACAGAACTTCCTGGGAAAATACAGGAGGTCGGATCTACCCCCCTTCACTGAAGGTGTGACACCACTCGACATTAGGAAATTTCGAGTTGCATCACAGCTCAAAAGATGCAAAGGTCGATCGATAATCTCCGATTTGAACTATTCACAGTGACAACCCTGTCTTACACTTAAGTTCAAATTATTAGGAAAGAAAATGTAATATTTTTGTTGATGGCTGATATGACAACCGACTCCGAAAGTATTATTGTCATTAACTCTGTACGTTTTTCAATTAAAAAAGTACAAGCATTAGGTGTTAAGGGTTTCCCTGAAACTTCGTAGCCTTTTTTGGAATGAGAAATTCAATGACGTAGGTCTAATTTTTGGGAAAATTCATTTAGGGGTTGGAACCGGGGCTCCCAAATTTATCTTGAAAAAGGGCCTGTTTTGATGAAATTGGTTGAATAGCAGTTTTTGGGTGAATGAGAGCAATTTACACGGTCTGGACATCGAGAATATTCATTTAAGGGGTTATTTAACGTTGGCTGAAAAAATTCAACACGTTTAGTATCTGATAAATAAATGAACAAATTAGAGCAATATAATAGCTTGGGCTACTGGGCTTAGCGGCATTGTGAATGTTTAAAAATAATAACTATTAAACCTTACCTTGCACGCTACCACGAAGGCGTAGGTATGGCACGGGGTTTTAGGTCACCAGCCATTACAGTGATGACCATTAGAGTAATTAAATTGGAGTGACTCTGCATATACGTTTCGGTTTGTAAGGATTGTGATGAAATGGGAAAATCCACTGTTCTTCGGTGCGATAAAGCGTTATAGATGGATCTCGAGTTTGTAAAACTCATTGAAAGTGAGGTGGGTGTTAGAATTCACTAAAATAATCGAAACGTTCTGTTTTTGTAAACAAGAAATATATCTCTATTGGGTTACTGGCAATTTATTGTGTGTTTTGTGTTCATAGAGGTATTAAATTTTTTTCAAAGACTCTTTATCTAACGTAAACAAAAGAAAACACTGAAAATCTTTGCTGAAAGCCTATTTGTTTCGATGATGATTCTTAATTTGTCTGATTCGTTTCACATAATTAATCCCGATGATTTTGGCTTTTTATGACCTTTTGACTATTTATGGAAGGGTATTTAACAAAAGCCTGGTCTTCCAGGTACTCTATTTTTGAGCACTCAATAGGTTAAATAATAGGAAAAGGTCTCATGCCTAACTCGTTGGAAAAACACTATCCGGTAATATTTAAGGCAACAAAAAAAGCGTTGCAATTTCTTCATTTACATTTTACTCTTCGCGACCTAACCCTGTATAATAGCTCTACACTGAAATCTAAAATGTATCGCCTTCGAAATAAAACAATGTCCTTGAGGAATAAATCATAATTGTAGAATTCACATTGCTCTTTGTTTCCTTAAACTATCCCGGGTAAACTAATTTGTTCACTGCTCTGCGTAAAAAAATAGTTTCTCAGGTATTTTCAACGTATTTGAAGAATAGAAGATTAAATAAACAGGGACGCTCTCCCGCGGTGGCTTATGCTGCAAATTAACCGGTTATCCTCCGCAGCTTTGTACCGTCTTGTGTAACGAGAGGGTCTCTCGCCTCGCTAATTCACTATCCGCTCTGTTGTCAGAATAAACTTCGAATTCCAACTCATCCAAGACCAATATTTGTTTTCATATTTTTTTAACCTTCAGACACCATAAAGGTTTCTATTCTAATAACTAAACACTTTATTGAACCGCAGCCCAAAGCCTAAATCTTCGAGCAATCAACTCACGCCACACCAGGTCACGTAAACAAGGCTCTTCATCCTCTGGTGAGGTAGAAACGTGACGTAACTGACGACCAATACGCCAGCAGGAGGATTAAGTTGAAACGGCGGAGGTCGTGCTGGTCAAGGGTTAAGGGAGCCGTCTCTGTTTATTCAATGCTTGAAGACATGAACAATAAGCGGGAGAAAATGTTCTAATGCAGTTGAAAATCATGACATTACGAAATCCGTACGTTGCTAAACAACAATATTGGAAAATACGTCACAATCCCGTCGCATTTTCTCGGTGCACTCCCGGGACCATTCGAAAGAGATTTCAATGCCATTTAAAAGTACACACTAATAAGTAAACGGGTGTTTTGAATACGCTTCACTGTGACTCCAAAGAGTACGGCTGTCATGCAATTGAACTTATTCTCACTCATAATTTAGAAAAATAAATAACTTCAAACATATCCATGGTGGTGAAGGCAGAGAATTTGTGGATTTCCATTTAATATATGAGACAATGACTTATAAAAAACTTTGCGACCCACTTAGGAAATTTATTTATTCATCTAGCTTCGCTTCGCCCTAGCACCTTCAGGAAAATACCTACATAGGTACTTTACGCATTCGTAAAACTTGACGACAACGGATACCACCTCGTTCGAAACGTTAACAACCAAAAGTTTCGTAACCCTGAGCCGTGAGCACTTCTTCTTAACTTCCTCATCATCATAATGAGCGCTCTATATCCTATACTCTATTATATCAATAAATGTGCATAAACGTTTAAATAAATTTAATGTATTGTAATTTATTCCATTTATTACATCAGTCATTTACACTGAATGTAAATATCTATAGAGGCTTTCATGGAACTCCGTATCTTACGATTTTTGGGTGAAAGACATGCATTGAGATAGGCCTACTCATCTTTGGGAAGCTTCAGTTATGGGGTGGATTCGGAGGGATCAAGTGTAGGTATTAGCTTGAAAAAGGATCTAAGCATTTTCATGAAATTGGATTAGTATATTATTTTCGGGTGCATAAGAGAAATTTAGGTTTGGATTCCAGGGTTGGGTTTGGTTCCAGGTTGGGTTGAAATTGGGTTCCAGGAAAACCCAACGAGGCATTAAATAAATAAAATCGGCGTATATTGTTTTTATGAATAAAGGAACATCATCACAAAAGGGGAAGAAAAATTGTTGGGTAGCTGAGCTGAATAGCTCTGCAAAAGCTAGAAATTAAGTTTAATAGATAGGAGTGACTCTACATATACACTTTGGTCCATGAGGATTTTGATCAAATTGGGTAAATCCACCGCATTCGGGTGCGATAAACCGATACCTATACGAAAAGTTCATTGAGATCGGTCTCGACATAGGGAAAAGGCATCGAAAGGGGGTGGAGCGACTTTGTTACGTTGACTTTGATAAAATTGTTGATGATTGAACGCTGAAACTATTAACTGAGGATGATGAATTTATAAAGTTTTTATTTTGTTAACTATAGAGATGTGACTTTTGAATTGTTGGGTGACTGGCACTTGATTGCACGCGGTAAGTACAGAAAGGCATGCATTTTTGTTTCAAAGAATTTTTTTTAATTCAAACAAAAATTGAGCATTCGTCTTTATTTTCGATGATGATCCTTAATTTGTCTCCGATTCCCCTTACACTATAAATCTAGACGATTTCCACTTATTATTACACTCTTTGGTTATTAACGTCGCAAAATATGAAAATTGTTATGGACAGTAAATGGAAAATTGGACCGTCTTGACCGACCGAGAAAAGTTCGGTCTTTCAGTACTTATTGATATTTACGCAAAGAGAGGGTAACAAATAATATATTGACGTACTTTAAATTTCGCGATACGAAACCCAATATAACGCGATGCACCGGTGCTACCCCAAATCATTGGAGCTGAGTGGCAGGGACCAGGGAACGTAAAATGTGCACTACTGAGGAATATCTCGTTATGGGGTGCATTCAAGCGTAAAAAAAGACTCGTGATTGCACTAGTAGTTACATCAAAAACGAGGTTTCCCAGCTACATCTAACGTGTCTACAGCTACATCTAAGGTTACCCCTGAAAAACGTAATCTGAATTTTTTTTAATTTGTCCCTCATAAATTTGTTTTTCGATAACATTGAGAAAGTCTGAGATTGTCATGACTTCTAGAGAATATATTACCGAATTTATACCGAATATTAACGAATTACGGAATACCTGGATTGTCACTTCTCCGGGTTAATGTAAAACTAACCCGCTTTTGCACCAGATCCTCACTTAAACTATCAGTAGAGGGGAGCAGAAGATGAAGCAATATGAAAGAATTAGATTTCTTTTTATAAAACCTGAATTGAGAATAGTTTTGGTTTTGTCTGATGTGACGCTCTAGGGCGATTCGGATATTTCCATTGAATTCTCTGAATTGCTCACCATTGTATGACAAATTCCATCTACTTTTCTCAGGCTATTAAAATTCCTGACACCTCGTTGGCCAACGTAAGGTTTCAAAATTACCTGAGAGCTCACTAAATTTTTGAGAATAATTTAATTTTCCTTATATATCCCTTACCTTGCTTATGTTTTAAAAGTCTCTCACATTTCTCTGGCTTTACCAGAATTCCAGGATACCTTCCATTCTACCCTTGCGGGTTAAAAATCCTGATCTTTCAACGGTTTCTTAGTTTTCCCGGCACTACATAGAATTTCAAAACTCCCCGAGATTCCCCTGACTTTATGAGGACTTTAAAATTCCGTGGTTCTTCTTAATTAACCCAGTGAATTAAAAATTCCTGACCCTTCAAGAATTAAAAATATCCAAGATAGATTTTCCTTACTTCTCCAGAGTTTATAAATTCTCTGGACCTTTCATAACAGTTCCCGATTTTATTATACTCCCAGAAATTTCCATAATTTTTCACGGATTGTGAACTTTCCTGCTAATACTTTCGGAATTCCCTGGCCTATCTCGTCTAAAAAATTTACCCTGATTTCCCTGATAACTCGGTTGTTTGAATTTCTCTTTCAATTCATCTGAAAAATTTCAATTCACAGAGATCCCACGAGTGTGATTATATCTTTCAGGGCTTTGGGCGTGATTTTATGGAAATTAATAATACACATCGAAGTGAACCCCCTCGTAATTTTCTGCCTTAGAGGCCCCCGTACTTTTCGTATCTTTGAGGCCCTGTCGTACTGGCTACGTTTACGTAAACCTTTTCATCCGAGGATGCATATTATCCGATATGTATCCGTCTAGCATACGACTTACCTCAGGGCGTTCTTTCACACGGTACAACTGACAATCAGTGAAAATTGAATACGACGAATTTGAAGAGTTTATTGAAAACCTTTTCGTATTTTACTAAAGTAAACCTGAGAACATCCCTCCTTCTTCGTCACACAAAATTTTCGTCACATCCTAATCCTTCCTTCTATTGATAGTATCCGTGTGGTATTGTAGACAATTGTCAGGTCTCTACCGTCTCGTGGTGTAGCTCTCTTTTTTTATTAAATATCACGTACCCATTCGCGCCCTGCTCACTTTTGATTGACAGCCACACACAACTTTGAAGGGGAGAACAGCAACTGCCCGAAATCCCTTCTCGCATAACTTCTCGTGCGAATCTCATACGATTTCAACACAAATCCACACGCGAGATATTTTTTTATGCGAGTTGTACGATACCTCAGACCGGTTGACATGGCCATCATTGAGCTATATCCGTCATCATCATCATTATTTTATTCCGAATTGGTTGAGTGCAGGCCTCCACTCTACCCTATTAAATTCCCAATCCATATCTCTTCCGTCTAACGTCCTTCTCTACTTGGACCACACTTGCCTGTCCCTTAGTCTTCCTCGTGACACCTCCACTTCCATTTTCCCTTCTATTACGTGCATAACAAATTGAGAATTAATTCCTAATTTGCCGAAACTTTTATTATAATCGCGGCAATGAAATCGTAAGACGGTGACGGTCTTCCTTCCTCGGAAGGATATCCTGCGATTTTGAGCCGAATCCCAGTAGGGTCACCCCCCCCTCGACTAGATAGGCGGCGAGACGGGAGGTTGAGGGGGGCGGAGGAGGGAGGGGCGAAGCGGTTAACACCCCCTAAGACGGCGGCTATTGCGGCGATTTTCTGGGCTCTTGGCGCGCATT
>LYUA01001220.1:265246-276001 GCA_002093875.1 Calopteryx splendens | reverse complement strand
ACGGAGCTACGGGAGCAGGAGCCTCTGGGGACAGAGCTACCGGAGCAGGAGCCTCTGGGGACGAAGCTACCGGAGCAGGAGCCTCTGGGGACAGAGCTACAGAAGTAGCCTCCGGCGTCGGAGCCGCCGGGGTCGGATCCTCCGGGGTCGGAAGTGTCGGGGGCATTACCGCCGGGGCCGGTGCCTCAGGTGACGGAGCTACCGGAGCAGGAGCCTCTGGGGTCGGAACCGGCGGGGCCGGAGCCTCCGGGGGCGTCATCGTGGACTTGGGGAGAGCTTCTACCGGTGGGGACGCCTTCATTTCGACGCCGCTTGTGGGGGCGGCGGCGGGCGGTGACGGCCCTTGCGGGCACGGGGCTGCGGCGCCGGCCGATCCCTCAGCCGGGGGAGCTGCCGCGTCATTATCAACCATTCTGCAGCACGCACGGGGAAGGACTCGAGAGAGAGGTTGTCTATGGCTCTCACCGCACGCGTTCGACGCCGCGGAAGGAAATTCCATATTATATATACCCAGAGCTAAATTCCGCCCCCGCCCACCCTACGTCGACGAAGGCTCCCAACTTCAGTAAACACACCCAGCATCAGGATGCACGGGGAGGGGGGGATAGAAAGGGTGATGGAGGGGGAGAGGAACGGGGGCCTGGCTTCTAACGTGTGCAGGGACTGTTGAAATGGGGGAAGGAAGGAACCCTCATCCCACTAGAGCCGGGAGGAAAAGAAAAATAAATGAAATATTTAAAATAACGAACCGATCCCGCCCTCCTCACCCCACCTATTGGCCGAGCCGTTTCGGTCCAAGGCGAGGGACACGCCCTCCCACCGCCTGGAAAAAGCACAGTCCCCGCCGAAGCTCGGGAAATGCCTCGAACTCACCTTCTCCAGAATAAAAAGGAACCCTTTTCAAATAAACATCTTATAAATTCCTTCCCCGATAGCCTTCTCCGATCCTTATTCCCTCCTTCCTTCCCGCACCAGCCTCTCCAGAGCGATGCAGGGGGATGAGGGGAGTGCCGTGGCGTATAAATACACTCCTACGACGATTCGCGGATTTCCCTGAACGGGTGGCTTCTCTTTAGAGGGGAAGGCGTGAGAGCTAGAGGGAGAGGTGGCAGGGTGGACTTTCCGAAAAAAGGGAAAAACGGCGCCTCACGGTCGAGGAAGTGGGCAAACGATTGGGATGGGCAAGAGTGTAGAGGAGGGGAGATGCAAACAGCGGGCGGGGGAGGGTTGTCGCCATTAGGGAGGAAATGATTCAGGTGTGATGCATATAAATAGAGCGAAAGCTTTAATCAAATAATTTATATTATCGTACAATATTTATTCAGGTTTTTCACTTGATAATTATATGGGAAATAGAAATATGTCAACCGTTAGAAGCACTTATTTGACGATGTCATTTTTGCGATAAGCTATTTATTTGGATAATGATTTATCTTGCCAATCCTGCATTTTAAACTCCTCAATACCACGTGCTAAAAGAAAATTAAATCCCTGTAATCATAGAGGGGAATAATAAGTTTTTTTAAATAGATCTTACCACCTCCTCGAGATTTTAACCTGTCGGCGCATACATTCATCGCGATGAAAAATTAAGGTGAACAAATGCATATAAACCGATTTATGACAACTTTTTCCCACGCAAAATTCTTAACGCAGCAGTAGAAACATTCGGTATAAACATTAGAACCACTCGAAAACGAAACAATGCCAAAATCGTCTTCTAAATTTCATGAACTCATCTCAAATTATCCGTATGGTTGGTGATCTAACTCAATGCAAAACGCCCACGTGAGTTGCCAGGCAAGGTTTTATGTACTTACATATAAAACTCTGAAGTGATTGGTTTAGCTCACAATTGCCTCTCGATCCTATTAACTGGGAACGCATTATAAAGCACACACTCAAAACAAAGTGGTACGTGGAGGGGATCCGTGAGAAAATCACGATTGCAAATCAAAAACAACAAAATTATTAACCTTCACTTTCACTCCTAATACTCTTACGTCATTCCATGAGCTTTCCGTTTCAGGTATCGCATTCCGGGACCTTCCGGAATGTTCTTTTTCTCGCTAGACTCGACCCCCCGGTGTTGTCTATCGTAAAGCTGCCCTTCTTTAAAATGTACCCGAAAGAGTAGATCCCTAATTCTTCAATCTCGAGATCGCCACATGCGTTTCTTTCATGATCCGCACTTTTCGCAAAAAATATTCGTCGATCACGAGAGCATTCATTTAATCATGTTCATTAATTTATGACATAATTTACTGGACGCACTATTTATGACGACACCAGATCGAAAGCTTGGCAGCTGCTTGAGAAGACATGGCACCTCGAATATGAGGCTTAGAAGAGAACAGTGTAAAAGTAACTAAAAAATAACAAACGGAATTTTAAAACACACAGGAGAGATTGAATGAGAAAGTTGTTTACTACATTTGTGTGCAAACCCCACGCACTTTGGTTCGTTAAAATATTTCAAAAATTCGATAAAAAATAATCCAAGATTTGCCTTCCTCTCGTTTTCAAAAAAAGATAAAAAAAAGTTTCGTTGGTGTTTTAATTTTTCCATCTTCTCCACCTTTCAGCATTCCGCATCGGTTCTTCACTAACATGATAGCTCACATATAAATAACACTTTTCCACATCACCTGCACGCGCTCAAACATCCATGATTAAATAGATCACACACGTGCGTGCGAAAGAGTAAGATAGGAAAGTCAAGAAGGAAATACAAAACATTTTATCCGTAGTTAAATCGCCATTTTTGCGAGCAATTATTTTACACGATTTGGATTGAAAAATTTGCAACGGCATTGCGTTAACACAAATTTGTATCCAAATGAAATCATATCCCCTCATCTACAGGAACTTCATTCCCAGCGAACCACGAACGTGAGCTTGCGGCAGATGTTAGGACGCCAATACCTAATGAAGTAAATGTAGGAAATTATGAAGCGTTCGCAAAAGGAAAAGCAGAAGATATTAAGGCTCAAAGTTGAAAGTTTAACTTTTTTTTTGTTATTATAACGAATTTTTTGAGGAGACAAAATCTATCGGGGCTCTGGTCTTATTACTCTCATCTGTGTTGCTCAATTTGTCGATTTATATTTCGTACGGGGGTCCTGGTCCCAATATGTGATTCCCTCTGGTATCAGAAGTAAAATTGAATACTCCAAGAACATACCTTTCTAAAAGTCTTACTTTTGCTTGATTTGATCCCGTCATGATTAGAGAGAATCTTGACGTAGTTCCACCCTGTACCACTTTCTTCTCGAAACTATTTTGGCAGAGCTATCGGGTCGTCTTTGAACGATATCGAACTCCTTAAATAACACTTTCTCCAATGGGTTCCAAATGCTTGCCTCGAATTCTAAATCTGTACCTAATTTAAGTGAAATATCACCTATGCTTTCTTATTTACACAACGCGGCAAATGAAGCCAAGTTTCTTTTAGGATTCACATATTCTTTGAATGTACTGTATATTCGTGAAGTACCTATGATCTGCACGAAATCTTGACAGTAATAGTGACTGAATCATAGTTCCTATTCTGAGTTTAATTCAATTCCGTTAATTTTATACGGTGTTATCAATTTCTTTACCATCTAAGGTTGTGTATTTTTTTAAGACTAATCGTCAGCAAATAGTATTCTGTTTCTGCTTAGCCAAGCAAAATTATTTCATCAGTGTTTAGCGAAAATTGTAGACTTAAATCACTTATTAGTAAATACATGCTCTTGGATTTTGAACGATGCTGAGGCAAAATCGGTCTTCAGGTTTTCCACTTTGCCACTTTTGTGGAAGAAAACAAAAGCTGACCAGTATCCCATCATTTGATATTTTTCACAATACGTGGTCATTCTTCACCTATCCTTCGAATGCCTTTTGGGTCCGCGGATGATCCTAGCCTACCTCTGGAGCAACACTTGAGCATCTCAAATCCCTCAGCCAGTGCTCATCCTGGAAGAAAACTCATTGGAATATCGGAATCCCACACGCAGCGGAGAGTGCATTCATTTCTGTGGTATTTATCTCCGTGTCCACGGAGGGGGAAAATATAGGAGCCTTCAAATAATATTCCATGCACCGGATAAAGATAGCGTTACTTGCGTTCAGTAAATATTTACAATTTAGACAAGTATTCACGCATTTCCTTATCCGCCAGTAAGTGGCGTTTAATCTGGTTTAACTTAAAAATTTCAAGAGTTTCTGCCAATAATTCCCACGAGTGCTATTTCCGACACCCTTCCTCAGACCGGAAGAAAGTGACCGGAATATCCCCGTGAACCTCTCCGTAGTTTTGGAACCACTGAGACGATGGTATTTCAAACCCGATGTGGCAGTATATACTTGAGCGTTGAATGAATTTATGCCATGTCATTTAAAATTTTATCACCTAAGGTAATTTTTCTTCCTCTTCCACTTGTACTGGCATGTGTCACATATATGTCAACTTCATCTCCAGAAGGAAAAAAACTTACGCAACTGCCATCCAAGGACGTTTCACAAGAATGGCGATGGAAGAACTATGATTTCCCCACGCCCTCGACAGCATCGATTGGAGTTTCAAATTCCACAGAGGGAGAGAGAGGGGGGGGAGAGACGGGCGGATAAGGCGAGAGGTGATCATCTCCCTCTCGAGAAGGGTCTAAAAAAAGAGGCGCACGCTCTACCGTTGAAATCCCGAATCCCTTTTCTTCTCCACTTTTCGAGTGAAAATAAAAAAGGCGGTAGCCTCTCCCCGTTCCGCGAACAAGTAAAACAACTTCCTGCCGGCAACCTGTCTCGGTAAGGCGAGGGGGATCAAAGAAGAGCCCGCCGCTCGTAGGGGCGTCGTCGCCCTTAACGGTCAAAGTTCTTGCCAATAGTGGTGCCGCACGGATGGTGAATTATTTCCTCTAATTTAATAATAACCACACTTACCAGAGTTTCGCAAGATCGCCCCCCCCACCCACTCGGGTCGTGCCACGGTCAACTGGATCTAACTCTATCCCGGCACCACACCTTATTCTCCCAAAAGACCCCAATGGTAAAGATTCGACTCAATCCGCCCCTTCCGGCAAAATCACTGTCCTCGCGAATTGGAACAGAACGACGTCGAGCGGAAACATGGAATGAAAGAAAGAAGGGCCGCAAGGCATCTACCGTCAAAGAGTGAGTGGAGCCGAGATGAAACCGGCGACACGAGCCTTCTTCCAGTGGAGTGGAAATATTTTGGGATGGCGCGCCTTCCGATGGAGCCCTTGGAACCGTTCCCAGGAAAATATCCCAGAGTTTCCGATTCCCCGGCATTACGTAAGTCCCATCCACATCGTGTCGACCCTGATAGTCTACGGTCAACTGATGACCCCGTCGAGATTTCACTTCGATCAGTTTTTTGTCCTCCAAATTAAAAAAAATCACGGAAACAAGTCAGAGCTCTAACTAAGAATTTACTTCTGCTCAGTACGCCTTTTCCATAGGATGGATTTCTTCCTCCAGTGGTGGAGTGGGTAAATTATATTCCCATAGCTCGACCAGTCCAGCAAAAGGATACGTCGAAAAAGCGTTTGATATTTTAGATAACGAGATATTCGTCAGATTCTATCTTGACGAGTATTTGCTACTGAAAGTAACTACATTTTATTTTCCTTCAGCTTTTAGATAATATACCTTTGCTTTATACTTTTAGTGTGCGCATAGTTTATCTAAACATGAAAGTTTTATTGTTGAAAAAATAAACATTTTAATATAAATTTACATACCTATTCTCCTTTCAGAATTTGAAATTTAAACTCTATCGAACATTACTTTTGAGAGTTAATTGTGAAACGAGTTTCAGAAGATATAAATGCAATAGACTACATGAAACAAGTAACAAATGCATTAATAGTTTCTATCCAATGAGCATCCATTTGAAAGCCATAAGTCTCAAAATTGAATTTTCAATGCAAAGAAGTAACAATGTGTTCTTAAATTTTCCGCGACACCGGAGCTGCTTGTTTACTCACATATTCCCGCATCCACTCGGGCACTGAAAACTTGTGGCTTTTAGAGTGTCTCAAGAGTCTGCAATAGCAGACGAGGGATTGTATTTATCTAGCGTGAATCACGAGGAGCGCAGCAAGAGGTTTACCTCCGAGTAATTTCCTACGTTTTCTTAGGACCACAATCCGTGTCTACCGCGACGCGCATCGGGAGTGGAAATGTATTCATCGCCGCGCCGTGAGCCCCTCATCTCGGCAGCAAGGAGGGTGTGTGCGCGACAGAGCAGCCCACCCCTCGCTTCCTCGACGGGCGACACGCAGTGCGTGACCGCGAAACGTTGCAGAAGAGAACACGAGGAGGATGGGATGGAGGCGACGCCGCCGCCTTCGGGCGGAAATTGAAAACGGCCCACACAATGCGGCGCGCGGTTGACAGAGGAGCCCCGTGAGCTACGCCTCCGCTTCTGCTACTAAGACGAGATTTAATTGCTGAAATAAAGAATGATTCAGGCCTCGATCATTTCGCATTAGTCGGCAAAACTGAAGAATTAAAGGTATCATTATAGGCATAATTTCCCGCACACTAATGTTATTTGCATAACATTTAAAAAGTTAAGCATTATAATCATTGATTACTTTTTCCAAATGCATAAGCGAGGAAATGGTCTAAAGAGACACAGAATATCAGGAATGGAAGAACCGAAAGTGGTACGCAAGGATAGGGTGGAGATTTATATAAAATTAGAAATATTACTATTTCATGTCAAAA
This sequence comes from Calopteryx splendens, assembly GCA_002093875.1. Classification (NCBI taxonomy): domain Eukaryota; kingdom Metazoa; phylum Arthropoda; class Insecta; order Odonata; family Calopterygidae; genus Calopteryx; species Calopteryx splendens. Next base: position 269,266 of record LYUA01001220.1, on the reverse strand, counting down.
CTCAAAATTAAGATTTTTTACTGTGCCCATACCAAAAGGAAGCGTTTATGTACCTACGTTAAACCGTAACACCATCCGTCAAATGTTTCGACACCCACACAGTCAATTTTAGGTAAATAACAATTTGGAAGTTAATCATTTTAAATAGATTGACGAACAGAACACAATTACATTGGAACTTATATAATTTCTCTCCGTTTTGTTATGACTACATTTTACTGCCCCAGAATACAATTTTCCGAAAACATAACCAGCAGAACAGTGCCAAGAGGAGAGAATAGTACCCGACTGAGTTTAAAACACGTCCCCAATGATTTACCACTCCCGTCTACCACATCAAGCTAACCAATGCATACGTGCCGTAAGAATAAATACCTCTCATTAGGAAGTAACTACAATTCCATCAGATTACTTTTCGAATCTCTTGACATCCGGCGGCTTTCCACGCCGCTGACCTCCCCCTTTCAAATGGTCTTCCCCCAATTCACCCCGCCCTACGCCATCTGTGCAATTGTGCTTCTTCCCCCTCATGTGCCATTTCCTCCAGGGGAAGCGCACTGGCCCTCCAATCGACTACAGTCACACCCCTAGGCGTCGAAAGGACACCTTTCTCGAGGGAAAGGGAGGAAGAGGGAACCGCACGAGACGGAAAGTGAAACAAGACCATCCGCGCAGCGAAAACATTTAACTTTCATTACGTCCATTTGAATTCAGTTTCGTTAATTATATCTCTACAAGTCTTAGCATTAAATAAAGAGCGTGATTTTTGCCTGATATAGATGAATTACTCTATGAATATTTATCAATATTAGATTTACCCTTTTTGCATCGTCCGCCAATTTTAGTAACCACGGTTTTCTAACCTCTCGGATAATTAGATGGTGGCTGCACAACATAATGTACACGCTATCAATCCTCCTCCAGCCATATTGTTAGCTTTCTATATTTGGACTCTTCCTCGTCCCCTCTCCCTGGTGCCCTAAAACTAACACCCCTAACGCATTCTATGGCCATGAGGCGCACGAACCTTCTACCCTTGCCTCACGCGCAAAACAACATCGCTAGTTGAACGGAGAGCGAGAGATCAAACAAAAGCCAACGGCCTCATAAACGGTCCTCGGCTGTTTATCTAAAACCGCTACATTTACATCTCAAGAGGGAAGAAACGACGAACTGCCAAAACAATCTCTCTTCTTCCATTGGTAGCCGATTTTTAAGTCTGGTCGACCTTCGGAGTTGCTCTAGCACCTATACAGCGGGCTATATTGCGAAATGTCGACTGAGGTATAAATTTACGCGATTACAATTACAGTATTTATCTTCGATATAACAAATAGAAGTGATTTGGAATTTATTAAGATTTATCAAGTAATATCGACCATATCTATGTTGGCTCTAACGTTCATCGATCAACGTAATCTTCCAGAATACATTATCGCCGTTGGCATGTGAGACACAAAAAAGTTTAAATACTAGTACAACTCTTGTACAGCTGAAATAAAGAATGATTCAGGCCTCTATCATTTCTCATTAGTGGGCGAAACTGAAGAATTAAAGGTATAATTTAAAGCATTACCAAACTAAAAAATCGCATGCCAATATACAATAAAAGGAATTTTAATGATATTGTGCTGGGATTCAATAAATTACCAGAATTTACCAAGAAAGCTCACGGCGTTAACAAGGTGGAAGCTGGAAATTATTCATAAAATTTCCATTTGACGGAATAAACTGGTACTTTCCATGATAACCAAAACGCGATAGCCAAGAGTCTAGATGGAAAAAAACAGAGAACTTGTAAAACTGGAAAAGAATGCTTCGCTTAAGTTTAAAAATAGATGCATATTTCATGCAATACCAATGAGGTCATACCTAGACCCACCTCTAAAAGCTACAAGTATTACAAGCTCTTTAAAATTGTCGTAATCCTCATCGCGACCACAGCTAAACCAAGGTTAACTACCTCAAAAATCGTAAGAAAAAACTTCATTCCAAATTAGTATTTATTTTTAGAACACTTCACATTTTCCCACAATAGAATAATTTAAGGCTTTGAGTCAAAACCTCTTTCACAGGTACTCTTGGCGACTCTTAAGGATAAGACGTAAATGTAGAAGTAAAATTTTCCTCTTTCTATTTTATTTTTTGGCAAGTTAGTTTTCTTCAGAGTGATTCGTAGAAAAAATCAAACGTTAACCCGTTCACACACAAGAATCGCATGGCAATTTCTACACAAAGAGAAGAGCACGATCGTATCCAAAATTATAATAAGAAGCCAGTATATGTAAATGTGATATCCGAGTAAGGCAAGTAGTATTTCGGCTGTTTAGGGGGTTCTTGGGCTGTGAGACTTATACAGAGAAGTCGATTGTTTATAGCGGGGACTATAGCCAATCTGCTAAAATAAATTGTGTTTGAAAGCAAAAAAGTCCTAAATGAAAATCTTTTGGTGGAGTAGGCAAAGCGAATATCAGAATGTTACAATATGTTAGGGACCCAAGAAGAATGGAAGCTTTTAAAAATCATACTAAATACGATTGCTTAAACTTACAGGCGGAAAAATTCTGGGAATTAATTTTTCTGGTATCAATATTTGGCCTAAAAATTCATAAAAATAATAACCCACTGAATTATGAAAGAAAATATTAGAAGATGTCCTTATCGGCTACGGAATCATGAAATGTCTACAAAACATTTTATACGTAAGGGTTCTAGTTCTGCATTACGTCAGACATCGGAATATTTACCAGTAACTAAAACATAAACGTCTTACTCAACGTCTACACTGGTGGAAACAATGAATATATTCAAGTCGCAATATATCTAAACCGTGATCCAAAATGAGGCCATTTGGTAAAAATTTTAACTTCATAGTTATAGAGCTATCGATTTTTGGGCTGAGGAATTTTTAAGTATTTATTTTGGAAATCAAATACCTATGATATTCGTTATAATATTTTATAACTCAATCTAAAATTCTTTAAATAACGTGTTCATCTGCCAAATCTATTTATCTTATTTTTGATTATTTCCATACGGTGAGCCACAGTACGCCGCGTCGTAGTATTTCCTTCAATCAACCTTGACGATGCTCGTAAGAGATCAGCAATTAAGAAATATAGCCTTGTGACCGACCGGAAATCCCAATAAATTTTGCCTCTAAATAAAGATATTCCTCTTCGTCTCTGTTTGCTTGACTTCCGCTGATAAGGCTGTGTTTTCTTGTACGCAGGCCGTACAGTGCAGAGGTCCTTCGTCCTATCAGCGGACGGCCACGCGTCGCACAGCACGCACGCATGCATCTAACTCTTTACCCACAATTGGGCGAACTATCTGGGCACTGCTCACGTATATGAAACCCAAGACTGAGTACGAAACAAACGAGTGCTTTCACCATGAACGCTTGAATCATCAACCGGAAATAGACGGAATGATAATTAATCATAAAAGTCAAAATATTGAAGATATAAAACGAATTATATATTGAAGATATAACATTAGATAATGTTCATCAAATTACCAATCATTATGACAAAGATTATGAATGAAAATAGACAAAGCAGCTAGGGCATTACAAAAATAATTGCTTCAACAAAATAAGCGTTCACAAGAGTGTGAAAGACGATGGGAGGAACTCAGTTGAGCAGAGATGGAAAGAATATACTTCTTTAAAAAAAACTTTGAATTGCAATATTATTTCCCCGTTTGCCTTTCTACTTTGCTTTGCACTCCAAAATACACCTATTCAACTTTCTTCCCCGCTTAGTCACAGTTCTCTCTTCTTTCACATCCCCAAACGGTCAACTTTCTGAACGATTCAACACCAACCTCCCTTTAATAGATGGCAATTTTATTTTCTTTCTACCTCTGCTCAACATTGCGTGTTCACCTACTAAACTTTAGTAGTTACAACATTAATGCTCATGATTACATAGCATAAAAGTTTTTTTAATATATATATATCTATATATATATATCAATATATATATATATATATATATATATATATATATATATATA
>LYUA01001220.1:243541-264412 GCA_002093875.1 Calopteryx splendens | reverse complement strand
ATATATATATATATATATATATATATATATATATATATATAGATATATAAGAATGAAGGTTAAAATAAATTGAGAAAACTTGGCGACAGCTAAATTTTCAAGAGTATTAAAGTTTTTAGATACATGAAAATTCTTTATAAGTGAAAACGACACGATTTTTCATCAAACGGTAAAGAGATTTCCTTTTACGAGTGCATTTCTCTCATTCTTGTCTAATATTGACGGAAATCTTTGCCAAACACGACGACACCCACCCACCCCCCTCTTTGCCCCCAAGGACTCAAGGGATGTCACCACGGTGAATTGCTACAGTGTGAAACCCAAAGACTGAATAATCCTTGGCCTTCCAATAAATAATTAACGGAGAATGGGTGAAAATTTTACTGACATTTCAAACTGATTCCATGAAGCAGATCAGGGTTCCGACAATTATACAAGATTATATAGAACACTATCAAGGGTCCTTGAAAATGGTTTTGTCGAATACATACGCGGTTGTATTACATTAATGTGAAAATTGCCACAAAAATTAATTAAAAGTAAAATTTTCTGAATTTCGCTAACATTTTAATAGTAAGTATATTTTTTTAAATATTATGTCTGAGACTTTTTAATGAGGAGTAAAGTGTTTTTAAGTGGTCACGTGAATTTAATCCGTTTATAGATAAAATTATTGAAACGAACGATATAAACACACACAATACAGCCACATGCGTGAATCCTAATCCGCGGTTCTAGTCTTCCGAGATGACTAATGAGGATCAGGATAGCTGATGAAACGACTTAAAAATCACAATACATTGAACCCGGGGACTTCGAACGCTACAACAACGAATAAAATGAATGACTAAGTGGTGACGAATGTGAAAGGACATACTAGTACGTGTAACGGAAACCCGACACGATAAGATGTGTCACCCCGCGGACAAATATAGACTAAGCACAAATAATAAGGCTCCTAAAAATTGATAATCCCCTTACTGAGCAGGAAGCAAGTCATCGTTTGACGATTGAGAGACGGCGGAGAGGTACTTATCATCTCGAAGAATCCCCTTCTTCAGGCAGATACACGAAACAGGCAAATATACCCAGCACCGGAAGTCTCCTACGAGTCAACTACGCCAAACACACTGACATTTTGACATAGGAGACGTAGGTCGTACGTCTCCCCGCAGTTTCCATCATTCTTCGGAATTTTTTCATAGGAAGAGTCCAAAGTGACTACCACCTCTGAGACGATTATTAATATTAGAGACAAAATTATAATAAGCGCTTTAATTCTGAGGAACTCTTCCTCTTTCATCTGCTCCTGACCTGTCCCCCAATCGCCCCTCCGTGAAGGGCATTGAAGAAGCGGAGAATGGAAAAAGCAGGAAGGGCAACTGAATAAAAACGATGCCAAAGATCTTGCATTGGCAGCTGGGAGGGATAGGTCGAAGTGATGGAAGAAGAGAAATCATATACTGGTGAGTGGAATTTTGATTGAATCAAAATGCGGTTGAATGTTCCCAATTACCTCAACGCCAATTTTTTAAGGGAGTGATCGCCCAAAATGAACTTCCAAAAAATATGCCAGGCCAAACCCATTGTATCTGGGGGCACATTTATCAAATCAAATAACTTTTAAATATGAAATTTCCGCCTTCCTCAAGGCTAAGCATCAAAACGTCCAAGGGTACACGGTTAACACAAAATTGAATGAGATATTTCTGAACTCAGAATGTTAAAGGATGAATCTATAAGTAATATCTATGACATTCTATATAATTGTTTGAGAACGCATAACCGGAAAACGGCGACAGTGAATAGAATAAAACTCGGGAGTTTAGAAGTAAATAGACCCCACTCAAAACTTCTGTTACCCAAAATCAGAAGTGATCAATCCAACGTTCCTCGAAGAGCTCGGAATTGGCTCGTAATGATCGTTAAGAGCTAACCGAGACTTGGGGTGAAGTGGGAACGATCTATCGACTGGGGGTGGGCGGACGATGGGTTAAGCGCACACCTCGAATATCTGATACCTCTAGAGACGGGCTTAGAATCTCTTGCCAACTTCTACTTTATTTTCGGTCGACGCCGAAGTATCCGCGAGGGTTCCCGTCAACCCATCGCTTCATCAATCCACTCGCGAGTTGGATTATTGGCGCAGGCTGTCACTCTTGGCCTTCAATCGACAGTTGAGTAGGCCACATTTAATGCAAAACCGAGATCTTGAATTTTGATAAAAAGCAGACTAATCTGTAGTTTTTATTTTGACGATTGATGAAGTAATTTTTGTATCGTAAGACACGAAAAACCCACTTGATCTCACGGGAAATTCAGAGGAAAACAACACAGCAAAGACCTCATCCAAATAACCACTAAAAAATAAATCTGGTCTTGAATGAAATGGCCACTAGAGAACCTAGTTTTGAGTTAATTTGTCATAACAAAAAATTAAAGAAAAAATAAAAGATTCAACGGAATAAAGGCATTCTGAATACCTATACGATAAGGATATACTAATGCTCTTTAACTTCACTTTTTAAGAGGCACTTTTAGCCTTGGAACGCAAACTTACAAATAACGAATGCCAATGCATACATAGTCATACAAAAATATTTTGAACGGTTCTCTGATTTGGAGTATCTGATCCTTCCGAATTTCTCTAGAGAAAAAGAGTATTTTTATCATGTATTACCTCTATATAATACATCATCATAATCTTCAAGATTTTAGCTATAGATGACAGCGAATGTCTTATTTTCTTTTTAACAATTACAATTTTCAAATTTACTGCATAATCACAAGGATATTAAAAGTTAGCTGCACATAAATAAAACTAAACACGCCATACTAACTGCCTGAGAGGGGAGGAAAAATCATTTGCAGAAGGAAAGTCTTTATAATTTCTCGCACTCAAAAAGTGTATGGAACAGACCCAATTACCTTTATTAATGTTTATAATTTCATGATAATACCATAAATTCACTGTATTAGCAGTAATTGAATGAGTTTCATCCAGCAATGCTACTTAACTAATTGTAAGATACACCCAACATTAGAAACGATTTCCATTTTTAAAAACTTAGAATGAGTAAAATTAGAAACCAGAGAGAAAAAACACGATTCCATATACTGCTGGCCCCATGAGTTAATTCACGTATCCTGAGAAAAATAGCGTAACACGACATTCTTCCAAGGTCTAGGAGAGGCTAAAGTCTAACTTGGTACCCCTTCCCACTCTCAAGACATTAAAATACCTAAATGATTCTGAAATGAAGTGCCGAAATGTTTTTTTAAAATAAAGATGAATATCTGGGACTCGGGCCAAATGGCACTGCTTTCGCTACCTTTAATTGGGTCAGCACATGGATACTAATGCACGTTCATCCATTTTTTTCACGAACTAAGAATGGAGTACGTTTGACGTAAGATTGCACATTTTGTACCAAATCCAAACTTTACTTTTAGGAGAAAGAATGAGGGAGGGGCGCGCGTATGGACCCACCGAAAAGAGAGGAAAGAGGGAGGAGACGGAGGCCCATTGATAAGGATGGAAGGAAAAGATATTAATATCATTATTATATTGTTACGCACACTTATGCATCTGCACGACCCGACGATGCTACTCTCAAATCCGATTCGGGAATCGTGCGCTCGGCGCGAGCTACCGTGGTCGACGTTGCAACTATAAATACAAATGATTTTCAGGGGCGCAGGAAGGTTTAATTTACGGCGCGGGGAGAGTAGGTACAGAGAGACGGAGGGGGTGAAGAAGAGGTAGCGAAAGAGGAAGGAGGTAAATCGGTTTTTCCATCATGCAAAAAAAAACTCAGGTCATTCTGAATATTTACAGAGAGTCGTGTCTCCGCCATTGAATGAACACCTGGCGTAAATTTCCCGATGATCGGGCAATTGAAAAGCACTGCAGCGCAGCTGGACGAAATTCCACCGGACGATGAGGACTTGCAAGAAGCATGTCATCCACGCAGAATTCTGCGCGGAGACACTAATCAAACGAATATCTGTACGTAAATATTGTAATTTAACTAAAAGAGAGCTGAAATTACGAAAAAATTCATGGAGGAAACTTTTGACCGAATACATAGGCGAGTTAACGTACCATATTTAGTATACGCAATAAAACTTAAAATGATATAATCAGAGAGAAGCATAAGCTTTGTTAGTGGAATTATTTTGATAAGTTAATCGAACCCATTAGGATGGATACACAACTTGCGTCGAAACTGTACACAATACTATTTGCCATTATTTGTAGACAAGAGAAGGACAAGCAAACTTATTTGTCCACTCTAATACATGCTAATCCTCTTACTGCCAATTTATTTCAATTTTGGCGACCTTGCGGTTAATCAACGGGCTCGTTCACAACTATTTGAAAGAGTTTATAAAACTAAAGTGCTCCAATTTTTCCTTTCTTCAGTCTGTCGCTATTTCCTAAGTAATAAGCGGTTTATAGAACGAACGAACATAGGAGCACTTCGCGCAACCCTTTCGCGGGGGAGGAAGGGCCCATAGTTTGTGCGTCACAAGTGGCTTCCGATCAATCTCCACGGTGCTTAGGTCTATCTTGCTGTGCCAAGCCATTCCCGAATCTCTTACGACGTCGGATCAATAAAGGAGTGGGCGAAAACTTTTGGGTAATATCTTTTGTGTGTTAAAGGATAACCTCAGAACAAAGATATTTTCACCAAAAATCACTTTTTGAATTTACCTAATGAGTTCATGGCAAATGGAGATTTCGCGTCAAGAGTGAACGACCACATTTCGCTGAACTGGAAGCAAGCTTCAGACTGGCGGAATCATTATTCGTTATTTCAATCTTACTGACTTAAATAGGACATGCAATCAGAACAGGTTCAGAAGTTGGAAAGAGACAAAGCTTCCAAAACTTCGTTAGCTGGTACGGTTAAAAGTACTACTTTCTCAGATAAATAATACCATAACTTGAAATTTGATCACATTTTAAATAGTAACATATTTTTTTCTGCCCTAGTTATTATTCTTACAAACTCGCTTAAGGCAGTAATACAGTGCTATGAGAACTTAAATTTTTAATATGCGTTTGTTTCATATATATCGTCGGGGCAATAAATACCTATGAAAAAAACAACTGACCACAGCGAACAAGTTTTGGAGCATAATTAGAGTAAGCAAAAAATACATCCTCATCAAATATTGTTAAACACAATCTCTTGAAGTAAAGTAACATGTAAAATTTAAAATATCGAAAGAGAAGAGAAAATAATTTCTCGGCATCGTATGGGAAAATACCAATATCACAAGTATTACATGGCTGCATATATATTACGACCATGATTGTTGATTTCGATGGAATACGAATTTATTTTTAGTGCAAAAAACGACCATAATCTGTGATTAAAATGTGAGCTACACAAATTACAAAAACGAAAACACGTAGGAAAATTTAGAACAAAATAATTCTCAATTTTCATCAAGTCACGATTTCACAGAAGGCGTACGTTGAGTCCTGTACTTTTTGAAAAACCCTAATTTCGGTGCAAAATGTTCCTCATTGTACTATGCCTATACTACTATATTAAACAGTTTTTTACAGCAATAATGAACTATTTCGAAAGTTTTTGGCGAAAATTATGTACCGATAGTATCGAAAGTACCGAAACTAGTACCACTAGTACCGAAAGTATCTAGTGATACGTCTCCCTTGACCTCGTTAAAGCAATCGTGGAATGATTGGAGACGCTCCTTCCACCGATGTATTACAACCAATTGCGAATAATTGTTATGATGTAATAAATGCTGTAATGGAATTGACGAAACATTAGCATAAAATGCTTTTACAAATTGAAGATAATAGATGTCACTCAGTTTTGAGAGAGGAATGTGCATTTACTCCCGAAACATCTTACAGGTACGCCGGTATCGAATACAGGATACAGACTAGGATACAAAGGGAAATGTTTCCAATTGAATAGTTTCTTCTCTAATTGAAAAAAATATGATACGATCGAAAGCAAGCCCTCTACATACTTCATAGCCCATGGTATTATCTAGGTGGTCACCTATAGATGATTCACTACAAAAAACCAGAACGAAACCTGCTGGGGAGGTAGCTCGGATAGTATTTATCTTGAACATAATATTTCACTATGATTAACAGAGGCAGGCGCCCCAAATGATTTCTTATCTCTGATAAACGATTTTCCAAGAAAACGATGTACACGTTTGGCAAACCATTTTTTTAAGCACCATGACTGCTTTGAAAATAAAAAAAAATATTTCATTATCGAATTAAACTCACTTATACAACGTGATAACCCATTTTAACATAAGCAGCAAAATAGCCATTTTCGACAATTTCTTAAACCTTCCGTAGATAATTATCATTCGCTCATAAACAACAAGGTGACCACAAACTAAACTATTGGTGGCTCTCCTTGATGTGGAGCGGGGAAGACAAGAGGGCTAGCTGTCGCGTCGCCCACGGGAATGAGATGACCTCGCCGGGGATGAAGCAGGATGGGGGAGAGATAAAACCGAAAAAGGAGAAACAAATACATCCACGACCGCAAAGCAACGGATAGGTGGTGGTCGATCGGCGTCTGCATTACAGCCCAAGGATCGGTTTCGAAGTAAGAAGCAACATGGCCAACTCTCAGCAAGCAAGTCCTCAATTCCCAACTACTCGAGAAGCCTCTTGCACTTCTTCAGCAGTGAGACGATCACTAATTTCAACGGTACGGACGACGGAGGGCGTACAAACCCATGCGAAATTTTCAGCACCTGGTAAGGACAACACAATATCAAAACGTCTTAAAGGCTTAACTTATGCTCGAATAAGTAAACGGAGGGAGCAGAATAATGACAACGAGGAGTTAGTAGGCCGATGAAAACAGGCGCTTTATGCGCAAGCCGGATACAGGTAATTAGAACTGATATGAGGTCGAAGGGCTAAAAAAAATAGAAGCTCACCTTAACGCCTGGCTCAAATCGGAGGCAGGACATTATAATTCGGTAACATAGGAACTAATTCGCCCTTAACAGACGATGTTGCTAAGCATGTCCATTTTTGTGATCACTCTATTCTACTCTACTCGTGTAGCAAATGGTTTTGGTCACTTGCATGGCAAGTTCTCAGGTACTCTTCCGCCAAAAGATTGTGATAGTCAATCCACCATGGCCATTATTAAAGAAATCGTATAGAGCTCTAGGCTAAGAAGGACTGCCAAACGTAATATGGTTTCAACCCGAAGCCTTAAATTTTTACTGAGCAACATATTCAAATTTTATCACTAACTCGCTAGTTTTCTATCTTTGTAAATCTAATAAATCTTTCCCTTAAATTTACTACTCAAGATTTCGTCGCGAACCCATCATTAATTCCCAATCCACGTGAATTGCGGAATTCAATTGCACGAAATTTCATTATGAAGGGGTAAAAAATTAGAGGCTAATGGGCCAAGCGATTGAACAGAGTGACGAGAAAATGATGAAAACTGACCTCAACCACGATTTGAAGAGGCAAAAGCGACCCGCATACAACGCGGGAGAGAGGAGGACCAACGTGAGATTCCTCGTGAATGCCAACTCGCCACATTTCCCACGGCACTAAAAAGCAAGATGGACGAGGGATGAAGGGGGGAGGAGTCGAGGGTTAGCTACGCATAGGTACACCATACAATACCCAGCCCTATTCTTAGGCCTTCGACTATTCTTCCCCCTGAACTTTCTCCCCCGAGTCTCAATGGGCGTGAGCTGGGAAAGAGAGGAATTCCCCCCGCCCCGACCTCCCATCGTTTCCAACCACCCGAAGACCCTTTGCCGCCCATCTCGCAACACCCACCCCATCACCCCCACCCAAACAATATCCCAATATCGTTTAGAAAGGAGGGCCACGGATGACATGCATGAGGGGGTGTCGTTCCATCTCCGCCCGCGGAGGGAAACCTATTCAAAGGGAGACAACCCTGCAGTGGAGGGGGTTGTTTGATGCTGCGCCCACCCCCGCCAACTCCATACTTAGAAGCAAACACAAGCAACGCGACTATGCCGACCAGGAATGTTGACATGGCGAGTCGAGCGGATTTATCTTCTTTTTTTGCCTTTCACGTTTATCTTCTTTTTAAACATTTCGGATTTATACTCGTTTTTTGCCTTATACATGCCTCTGGTGGTGCCTGAGATAAGCCTCTTTGCTTGTATTCAGTTTCCCCGGGGTCGAACGGACCGAGATGACAAAACCATAGTGGTCAGAAAAAATGATCGAAGAATGCCACTGCATTAAGTGGGCGCACATGTAGGGCTGGCAAAAAAAATTTATTTCGTGCATATATCACATGGAATATGGAATGACACATCGGGCGTAATACATCGAAATATATCGTAGTTGCAATTTAACAGTCGCACATTAAAAAAATGGCTTTCACAAATGGACAGTTTCTATACCGACAGAGAGGAATTTTCTCTTTTTCTCACAATATAAAATAATTTTTTTAAATTCGATAAAAATTACCGCGAGGAAAAATATTTTATACTAAAAGGCCGTTACTTAATCAATGGGTATAGATGTTTCTTCAGGTACATATTCCATTATAATTAGTTACTCACGGAATTTCTTAAAAATTCTAGGACCAGCGGGCAGGTCATTGTTTAAAAATGTTGAAAATAAATTCCAAAGGCAGCAGTGTGACTTAAAATATCTGCATAGCCGTGTAATGCAATCGCTTTATTTAGTGTTTTTAACGATTTACGTTAAAATAATAAATACCTATACACTATATCGAATAAGTTATGCCGATAACTTTTCCGACTCATCAAAGGACAAAAAATCATTTAATCCATCTATACCGATCTGTTTCAAATCTGTCGATAAATAGCGTAAGCCTATACATTGTTGACATCCCCCCATCCAAGAGTTGGGTGACCTGTACGTCCATAACATTGGCCTGAAGACGAGTGACAAAGCCGCAGAAGGCGTCCGATCGAGGGTCGGCGTACTCTCCACGATCATTGGTACCCCTTCTCCACCACGCCCTTCCCCCACCCTTCAGTCGCACGCAGACTCTTATCCTAGGCGTAAACGATCTCTCTCTTGTCGCCCTATCCCAAGGCGTATTGGATGTGAAGGTTGGCTAAGAATAGAGCCAGCAATCGCCGGAGAAGCGGGCTACATAGCTAAGGGAGGGCAAGATCGACTCTATATGTAGTACTACAGGTCACACAATTCCGATGCCATCTCCCCCGCCGGGAAAGCCTTGCCGATACCAGTCAGTCCATCAAACGCGCGAATAGGGAAGAGAAAAACAGGTATCATTTTTAAGAAGTTGAGACTTCATGACAGTTCCATTTATTGCCGTAATTACGTGCTCCGCGTTGATTACAAAATTGGTTAAAACTATGAAACTCGTTTTAATGAGTGGAAAATATAAAGATGGCATCGATATGGACATAAGCACAACTATAATAAACCCGGAGGTTGGTTTTCATAGGTGAGAATTGAGTTCAACTCGCAATGAGGTCTTCGTCGAGTTAAATTTACATTCAGGGTAGGGAAACCAGTTCCTTTCCTTGAGCCACATGCAGTTTTCCAATAAGGTCTGGTGTTTCAGAAAATCACACCGCTTCGATTTTAGCAGGGGGCGCCCAGTGAAACCAATCAAGTTTGATCCCGAGTCCTTTCGGTCAATAACCGAATTCTACACACTAAACTATCTCACAACTTTTACGAATCTGGGAAAAAGTGTTGACGGAAACTTCGAATTGATATTTCTTAATTAATTATTAAAGGCTCTCTAATTAATTTTTCACTTGGCTGGAGATGAATACTTTTCACTTTATAAGTCTTTACATTAAGGTACGGCAGTGCTTGGGAATTGAATGCTACGCAAATATTTCTGATAGCAAAATTCTATCCCAAGGTGTTTATGGTCGCGTTTTCCACGTCATCTCAACATTAAGCAACAATAAGGTAACGAGGGTTTGGCGAATGCTCATAGGCACACCTTACGAGTAGATATAGTATTAACTTCTTAAAATATAGATAATTTCAGACAATTCAGCAGATAAATTTTATTGAAAATTTTATTGAAATTAAATATTAAAAGTTTTCGACAGAATTTTACTGAGAAGAGTGAAAATATGAGAGTGTTCCCGATAGAAAAAGTAGCTAGAAGTGGCACTGCAAAGACATACCCAGAATGTCTTGATATCGGTCTTCAGCCAGGATATTTTGATAACGACGGGTCATTCTCGAAAGCCCTGCCGGTAAAAAAAAATGGTTGAGGGGCAACAGTATGGGGTCGGCACGATACAACTCAAATCCACGTTTAGGAAATACAGGACCCTGGGAAAATCGGACCCACCCCACCTTCCACCATTGTTTTCTAAAGTCTCCCGTCCGTAAAATAAAAATATACCTAGAAAAGAAAATCATCTCAAAAGAAAGGGTGCGGGAAACGCTCATTTGCCACACTTCCTTCCGCCGAACAACATATATCCTCGATTAACATCTCCCAAATTGACTATTAAATGGAAACCAACTTTTCAAAAAGTTCCTTTTAAACTTTTCTTAGTCTTTTAATCTTTCGTCTTTATAAGGTCGGTACCCTTCTAATATCATGCCACGATTCTACAAAGAATCTACTCCTATGACAAATTCAATTCCAATTTGAGGTTTGGCACCAACTCAAACCAAATCGATTGTCTAATAGTCAATCTTCCGCGCGATATAACCGAACTCCGAAAGGCGATAATAAGCACTACCAGCGATAAGAAACGCCTATCAATAAAGACAAAAAAAATAAACATGAAAATTACTGACGACAACTTACAATAACTGCTATTTAACATAATATGTACTCCTTCCTGCCGAGATTTAACGGTGCAGAACCCACATTCAAGTAAAATGAAAATTTGCATGCCACTTCTAGCCGTGTAAAAAAATTAAAAAGAAACACTTCCAAAGTTAAGGGACGGAACAAAAGGTAAATTATGAAGCCGCGAGAAAACCAGTTTCCTTACACAATAGTACGTTTTATTTTGGTGTATTTTTTATTACAATGCATGGAAGGGCGGTAAATTCACACAGGCGTGTCTTTAGCCGCGAAATAATACTACGCCAAGCCAACGCGGGTGAGCGGACATAAGTGGATGGGTGGGGATGGGGGGTGGGGATGGACACTCGCGCATTTCAATGTCAGACGCCGCTCTTTGCAGACGAAAAGGGGGTTCGAATAAATCATTTTAAAAAATCAGTTATAAGCTTAGCATTTTCTCATGACGCACGGTCAACGGAAAAATACGACGAAAATCAGGTTTCTCGGTTAAGCTCTCTTCATTACTTTGTACTCGTGCCCTAACTCTTGCTGCATCCAAATGCAAACGTAAAAAACGAAGACGAAAAATCTTTGCTGAAACTACAAATCCTATAGCTCGAACAACAAAAGAGGTTTGCTATGGCTACTTTGTTGTACGAATGAAGTCCATTGCTACATTCTGTTGCTAAAATAAACGATCTATTAATAAATTTCAATTTTTTAAATTAATTTCCAAATTTAAGTCTTCATATTTTTATAGTATATTTTTCAATTTTCTATTCTCTTAAATAAGTAGAGAAAGAGCTTTCTGCCGCTGACAGATCTAAAGATATAACCAACAACGTTATGATAGATAGATAGATTAGATATTTACAACTTAGATATTTACAACTCGACAAAAAAAAAGCAATCATGTCAATGAGCAATGGTGGGCACACCAGATACTGTTTAGCCCGCTGTTGAGAAGCAACACTCTCAACCCTCTGTAGTTAGGTGGAAATCGGGCGTATTGACGTGGAGTGACGGCTCAAAAACGAGAGAGAGGAAGAGGAGGATAACTACGATGCGGTGGAGTAATTAGGGAAAAGAATAGCAAAGAATTCGGATGGAAGTGGGCATCGGAGGAAAAAGAAAAGTTAAACCTCGGTAATTTCCCATTATTTATTCGGTTACGCCAAACAAACGAAGTCATTGCTCGTTGGATTGACTAGTGCATTCACTAAGCGTCGCGCTCCATGTCGTTTTAAGTATCGGACTCGGTCCACCGGACGACGAGCGTGGGTGGTGTGAGGGGGATGGGAAGGGCGGGGCGGGATCCAACGGCGTCCCTCGCAAGACCGAATAACCCGGAACGCCTTCCCCCCGACTAGGAGGGTGAGGGCAGCGGAAGTGATAGTTTAATTTTGACCCACGGACAGAGGGAGACCTCCGCGATGGCCTTGTCGAAATGAGCGTCTGGGAGACGTTTTGTACTACAGATGTCACACTTGCTCTGGTATCAATCAAAAAACAACGCGACCTCAAATTAAAAATACCCAATCGGAACACCTCCCTCCGAAATACACGCGCTGATGAAGCAATAAAAAACACCGACACTTCCGATGGGAGTACACAGCACACCGACTCCTCCACTCCCACGTACGAGTTCCCGTCACCAATAACAATTCCCTAACTGAGACGAGCAGCGTAGCTCGGAAACGCTAACATTGCCACTTGGTAGTCTACTGATCAGAGATAGGTTATGACGGTCCCAAAAAATGTTATACGTTTATTTACTAATCCCATAAATATGTACATAACATGTAGAAAACTATCGTAAATAAAAAAATGAGGGTCTCAAAGTCTTCTACCATCAATACGCCTGCGAAAATGACAAAATGTTGACAAGAGATTTAATACACCACTACTTATATCGTATATTAAATATGCAAAACCGTCCTAAAATCCAACGGAAATATCTCTTCGTGATACAACCATAGAATTCCGGAACAAAGGGCGCAGTGGCTAAATAGTTAAACAGATTACCAGGAGTATGGCTCCAAATTTCAAGAATAAACGAACGCTGTCACCAGTTTATCGTACTCCTGAAAAACTAAATTCGCTAAATCGGCTTCTTTGTATGTTCTGGCTATGCTGACTGCGTGATAACACTCTATTAAGCGTAAACACGCAATTTTGGTAAAAACATGCGCAAAACTACTGAAATTCCTACCCCTAAAGTAATGCATCTCAAACCTTCTAACATTACACACATTCCCATTACGTATTTCCCATTGGAGCAATACACCCTTAGAGTGACTAGAAGGGGTTGGCTTTCGCAGTCATCCTTAGCGGTCCTCTCGAGGTCTCTTCTCCGCGTGAGTGGTGGAGAGCATTTCGTGGCTCCGAGTTGTTGCGAGCTTCCCTTGCAGGAACGGCGTACTCGTGCACACACATCCCGCCGCCATTCCTGACCTCTTCGCCCCTCCACACCTTCGCCGGCATCTTGACTCGTCCCTGAAGAGGCGCCTCGCTGCAACGCAGGGGAAGCGACGAGACCCCCGCGAAATGATCCCCCTCCTCACACACACACTCGCTCACTCACTCACGCAAGAGCGGAAAAACCTCGAGAGCCACCTGGTCGTACGCTCTGGGTGGCTGCTGAAGTGGTTCAAGGCAAGAGAATCCTTTGATGCACGCCAAGTCGCTCTCATCAAGAATTTCTGACGGTTTTGGAGGAATGACAAAACGAAGCTACTTAAGTATTTTTAACAGAAATGGGTTGGTATGATTCAGTGCCATGAATTAAATTGAATTTCCTTTAAATGATCGGTACGTGCATTCGGATGCCATTGGACCGAAGGAATCCCAGTCGTCTGGCGCGCGACGCCGAGCGAAATAATTCTAATTAGACAATTAAAGATTTGCGAAGCCTAATTACGAACGGTTCCAGATTCGGATATCCTTGGAAGACGATGTCTTTTCTCGCCGGCGGTGAGTTACAGCTTACTTTCCCAAAGGATTTATTCCGATCGGAATCAATTAACCTCATTCGAGGAGCATAACAGTGACTACGGTCAAGTGCGACAATTACAAACGTCATTTCATTCGATAACTATCAATCGAAAAGTTCCATAATAGAATAGCAAAACGCTTTCACTTGCATCATATTTTCCAACGCAGAAAAAAGTCAACCTGCTGGCGCAGTCCTGAGTGGGATTCGAAGCCGTAGTCTCTTGGCGTAAAGATATTTCAAGCAAACAGGTACTCACCGATACTATTTCCTCAGCAAAATGCATTGTAACAGCTAAATTACCCAAAACAACCGTTCCACTGCATTACTCACCTGAAAATTAAAAGAAAAAACAAATTATAACATTGACAGTTAATTCCCCTTGTGACTTACAAGAAAATATAAAAATCGGTCAAGAACTGAAATGTTACACATACTCCGGGTTTAAATCACTGTTGGAAAGCCGAACAAACAAAATTAATATGCGGTTTTTAATGCCTAAGGAATACTTCAAGATAGTTGAAATCCACATTTATTTCGTGCAATTTATGCGACATCAAAGAAGTGGCTATCAGAAATGATGAAATCAGAAACTTTACTTCTAAATTCAATTCTTTCATAGATTCCATGAAAAAACTAGTAGTTACATTTTTGTAATTATGCTCTCACAAAACTGAGAACAGAAAACATTATTCAGTCTTATCTTGAACATTGTTTATAATGCTAAACAATAAACATGGTGCCTTTCGAGGCAACTGTTATTGTTGAGGCAACTGTTAATTAAATTAATCAAATTAATTGTAATTTAATTATTACAAAAATTATTAATTTTAGTTACACCAATTCGAATTTAACACGGTTAAAACATTGAAAGCATTATGGTAAACTGCTACTGCTCATTTCCATCCTTTCCTTTCAGAAAATACGTTTAAATTCACAGTTCAGAATTTCTCGAGGAAATCGGACGAGTCACATTCATTACTGAGATAACGGGCAATCCCACCAATAAAGCGCAATGCACGGCTGCCTATTTGTTCAAGATATGCACATGTCTTTGAAATGTCATATTGTTTGTGCTTCATTTGATTCCCCCCAACATCTTGCAGAGTGATAAGGATATTCAGTAAAAAAAAAGCACCACACGGAACGAGCTCTGTCCCATGCCCAGCTGTAGTCGTTTGTGCTGTGCACCAACCCCGGCGCGCACGTGCACTTTCCTATTTTAGCTGCTCTTGCTCCCGAGGCTGTGTTGCTGCTACTGTAATCAATGTGCAACTGAACTGCAGGGAAAAGGCAGAGCGCGTGCGCACCACTGTTTGTTGCATGACACTCGTCGTCCTATTCCTTGGCCTCCAGCCCTACCCGTCGTTGGATAAGAGCGACAGAGCACCAGGCCAACCTCTTCTCCACCGACCTATGCTAGCGTACGCCCGACACATACGCGCACCATTTCAAACAGATGGATTGGGTTAATGTTCTTAGGCCTCTTGCAGGTGCACTGTCATGCATAAGAATACCTAAAATCTCACACTCCATCACGGCTAGACTTGTATATATGCCCCTCGCCGGGGTTAGATTTTGAATTGCCTAAATGCTCGAGACTGGGCATATTTTTGCATAAATCAAATTATTTTTTATTAGCATCTTCGTCTAAAATAAAATTTTTCCATGAGGCTGAGTATTCCCATAAAATCATCTCCAAACGAAATAAAACTTCGCATAAATTTAGTCAAAAATGCATTACTTATAATACGGAGGTCAACTTCACCGGGAGGGAGAACTGTTCAGGAAATCGGATACGGAGGCATCGGCATCCGCGTGACATCTGTGAAACCACGCGCGCCGAGGATCACGGCGAGGGAGGGGAGGGGTGAAACGCGAGAGGATGATGGGGGGGAGGTGGGGGTGGAAGAGAGGACGGGAGGGAGCCAAACACGGAAACGAAACACCAGAAAAATCCATCCGATCCACTCCCCATCTTTTCAGCCGATGCTTGGCGCGGCCGGACGCGCCATTTGAGGCACGCATTCCG
The DNA here is from genome assembly GCA_002093875.1 of Calopteryx splendens. Classification (NCBI taxonomy): domain Eukaryota; kingdom Metazoa; phylum Arthropoda; class Insecta; order Odonata; family Calopterygidae; genus Calopteryx; species Calopteryx splendens. The sequence continues at coordinate 248,589 of LYUA01001220.1, read as the reverse complement.
GATGGGGCGGCAGTCCAGGCACGGAATATGCATGCACGCACGCCCATTTGCCCGCCAACTTGAACCCTACGAGACCCCTCTCTTGGACGAACAGGCAAAAGAGGGTCCTCCACACGAGTGCTAAGACCGTCCGTCCACGGTCGTCGTCTCGAAGAACCACATTACGTTATGTAAACATGCCCTGCTCGACTGCACAAAAAAAGAGAGAGCGCCAACATGCAATCACTAGATGGAATCCCAAAATGGCGAAAATGAATTGTTATGTACCAGTTAGAAAAAAAACAAGTAACGTTTAAAATAAATTTTGATTTAGGAAACAAAGCGTCGAATAAATTTCGTAGAGACCATAATATATAACTTGTTTCGACTCCAAAAGGACGGAAGAGAGCGAAGACGGAGCGCTGACCATGGAGGCTACGTTGTCTTTGCACCTTGCGGTATGTGGACCGAGGTTAGTGGGACTTGAAAAGAATTAACGGATCAAACTAGCGGGCAGGAAAAACTAATATATTTCCAGTAGAAAGCCAAAAAGGTTCCCACCCAGCATCCATTTGCAGTCCCGCCCGTCAGGAAGAGAAAATGCAATTCGCGTGGGACGCGTTTATTGGGGCAAACTGGAGTCACGAGAAAAGAGTGCTTCCCCCACACAACGGAATTAATATAAAAGAGTCGACAATGAGGGGCGCCGAAAATTAGCCGCAGACGACGACATCGCGGCGCATGCGCACCAACTGGGGAGGGGCGACGCGTCATCATCATTTTCGTCACGGATCTCCTTTTTTCATTTTATAGTCGAGCTTCCTCGCTTGAGTCACTCGCATTCTCGCCTCTTATTAAGACCGGCGGGTGATGCAATGGCGGGGCCGAAAAGAATTCACGAGGGGGACTTGAGAGGACATGACTAAAGAGATATCCACATGCTCAAATGGCCAAATGAGAAAATTAGAGAATTAATTTTATCATATAGCGGTAAAGAAATATATGAAATTTCCACCCCCGCAAAAAAAACGCGTCTAGACGAAATAAACGAGCCCAGAGAAAGAAGGCCTAAGGAGACGGACGACGTTCGAGCGAGTGAATAGGAGAGAAAGGAGACATTTGTGTTTGTGTGTGTGACAGAGAGAGAGAGAGAGAAAACGAAGGTCTTTGAATGTTATGCACCAAATAAACGAGCAGGTTAAGACGACGTCCTCGCGGCAAGAGTAAACGCTCGAGGGAGGAGACAAATTGGGGCGAAACGGACAGCTACAAAGTGAGAAATAAAGAATTCACTCCAGCAGAAGAGCCTCGTACCGTGGCTATGCAGCGACCATGTTATTACGGGATTATGATACACGTAACACGTTGAAACATAACATTTCGGCCCTTTCGATAGATGTAGAGTTGCATTATTATCGCAGACAGTGGGCTGCAAAAAAAACGGTAAGAATTACGTTTGTAGGGTGCGTCCACGACTGTAGTCACTTTGAACTACTCACAACAATTACTAATAAAAAAAATATTTTTCATAAAAAAATAATTATAACCTTACCCGGTATCGTCCTTAGACTTATCGACGGAAGATACGAGGCGTACCGAACCGACAAGGAGTAACATTATTTTATTTCCTTTATCTCCAAAGTTCACCTCGAGGTTTCAGGTCCCACCCACGCCGAAGTGTAAATGTTACGCGACGCGGTTAGCGTTCCGTTCGCCAGTGGTGACGAAGTGTCGAAGGAAGTACCACTTCCGTTTATTTTTAATGGCAAGTTATTTCTCACAACAGTCAACAGAGAAGTAATTATTTTATTCCCGATGAATTCTTTTCCACGGACTAACGTATAAGCCTATAGCTCCATCCATAGTATCTAGAAACTGACGAAAGTCATTAGCTTCCACCGCGTGGACTGATTTTGTTTTTAATTTCTATCTGTGTTCACTGTCAGTTCGCGTCAAGCCATAATAGTCAGTCAGTAGTGAGTTCGTAAGCGAGCCACTTAACAGTGGAAGCTCTATGACTTTAAAAATCTTTGAGCGAGGTAAAAATCAGAGACGAGTATTTCTCTAATTATTTGCACAAATTGCAATTGGATATTAATTTAAAAAAAATTAAATAGTAGTGTTATGGGACAGCAATATTGTCTAAGAAACACGGGCCATTAAACGAGAATATAAATTGCTTCATTGCAATGTTTATGCACAGGTATGCTCATAATTTGGTACTAACTAAAACAATCTAAAAAATATCTTATATTCCGTCGTGCAAAATATAAAACCCCACTTCATTTGGAAGTTGTTTTTCGAAATCAACTAAAATAATGGCAAGTAGATGTAGAGATTATTTTAAAAAATCCGGAATTACCATCAATATAATGGAATCACCACAGCAGATTCAATGAGGACGGACTAAAATACACGATTCATTATAGACAATTTCAGACAATTCCGATTAATTGGATTTAGAATCAAGTGTGTATTGTTATTTTGATTTTTTTGTCTCTCATCCATATTTCCTCCATCTGGTTTTTTATTTTAAGTACTTGAAAAGCATTTTAATGTAAAATTCGATAATAACATTATTGGGTTTCTCTGGCAACCTTGAGTTTGTACAAGGGAACTCATTTTAATAATATTAAATTCACAAACTCCAAGCATTGAAAAGAGAATAAATGCCATTTGAGTAACATAAAAACCCTAGTGTACAAAGAAATTGGGGCTCTGAACCACGAATGACAAACCAATCACTCACATCGATTGCAATCAGACAAGGAGGAGTGAAATTAATCGCGATTGGCTTGACAGTTCATACAGGTCACTGGCTGCTACTAAAACCACGACCTAACAATCTATCATTCACAACCATCTCGAACCTGCAAGAGAAGGTTTTTGTTGAAGTCAACCACGATCAATACAAGAGCTCATGATTGGCTGCCTAGATCAATAATAAGCTATCAATTACGATACACTCATGCCAATGAGGAACGACCCTGATCGAGTTCATTCATATAAACGAATTGGCAAATGACTTCAAGACATGTCTGCGGAGCACCCAAGGCTGAAACATCCTAGCTATTTTTAGTACTGAGAAATCTTTGTCTTCTAACTTAGCTACGTCGGGAAGCATCACTCTTTAAAAACATGATAGAAATATTCGCCAAAAAAACGGAATATAAATAAACGTTGAAATTAATGAAATGAAACATTTTATTTAAAAAATATTTTATTTCATTAATATTTCATTCTATCAGGGTTTATATTCAAGCTTATGAAGTCTACAACTCTGCAGTAGAGCTCTCTCCGTTAAGGTATTTTCACGTACCTAATTCCAAAAAGATTAAATTTTGAAAAGTTGCATATTTTTCAAGCTGAAGTTTCCCTTATTTAAAAAAACACGCTTCCCTCCAACCCTCAGGGGTCCCCCTGCATGCCGCCGCATATATCATAAGGCACTTGGCATCTCAACATTCTCTGCACTCATGCGTGCCTGCACTCCATATAATCCTTTATCGTTCCACACCCACGCACATCCGGTGTCACAAAATAGCCCGTCTGCCGAAAACACTTGTGCAGTAGACGGGATAAGGTTCGGGTCAGTCTCGGTATTGTATCGTTTCCCCTCGAGTCACGTGGAGTGTAACATCTCGTCTCAGTCAATCAATAACGTGCAATAATTTTCTCGATTAATTATCACTACACAAGACTAGGCTTTTAATAAATTAACGTGGGTAGTTTTGTAGATTATTTTATTCTGTTTTTATTTAAACGCAACAGTTACATTAGCAAAATGTGTTTTGCGCAATCAAAACACTCAATTAGTCAAGCCTCTCTTAAGATTGACGAATATTTCGACTTTACAGTAATTCTCAATCAAAAATGTTCCTACTATTATTTCATCACATTCAGAATAAATCACTCATTTCTTACAAGAAGAATTAGGATTGTCATGAACTCTCTCCGAATATGTTTAAGGAGATCCAAAAAGAAAGATGTGACTTACGAAGATTGCTGGATGACCATTTTCGCAAGGTAACAATAAATAGTTAATAGGAATACTCCTTTTACCAAAGAAAAATAAGGTGAAATAATTAAACAGAAGGTATCGAATGAATAATATTACGATATGAGACCGTACGAATGTTGTGGGTTTCGGCCAATAATACCACTGTAGATCCTCCCCTTCGTGCCTCCAAACCGTTTACCACCACAGGCACCCGAGATAATCGCTTACAAATTTTGGCTAGCATTGAAGTTCCACTTAAGTATGAGTAGATATTTAATCAGATGTACTCGGGAAAAATATAAAAATGAATATATTTTTTTAAGAACAGAGGGCCAGGATTTTCGCCACAATATTAAGTTATTTTTTTATTATTTTAAATTGCAATTGGGCGATGATCCGAGTGGCAAAGGCATGGAATTAATTAACAGCATGAAATACACACAAGGAAGGCACAAACATAAGCATATATTTTTGACAGCATAAGGCTACAAAAACATGCTTACTCATACACGTTTTACTTTCTCACGGATATTGTCTTTCCTAATAGTAGTAGTTCAAGTAGAGGTCTCCTCGGTCGGGGTTTTCGTGCGATCTAGGTCTCCCATTCGCCCCATGTGTGTCTACTGTGGTTACAAAAATTATCAATGCAGTGTCTTTCAAATACCTACTATATAATTAGCACAATTCTTCATGTGGTTCAATTTGTAGTTTCAATTTCTACCTTCATTTAGCCATCCATTAAATGAAAAATGGTGTACTTCAATTTCCGAATTTTAGACACGTGATATCACTCAAAGCATGAACGATAACGCCACTCCGGCAGTCGGTGCGCAAAATTCACTTTATCATTTACATTTCTTTTCCGTTTCTTCTGTCCATACTGCACCAAAAATCTAACCCACTTCACTGTATTACTGCGTACGAATAAAAGCTTAACACATTAACTCGATTTTATTGCTTACTTTCTGCTGGGTAAAATTTTATCAGTTTCCGTGAGACGAAACACTTCCCATAAAATCCTTCAGTTCCACTCACGCTATGCTTCCTGAGGCTCCCCCCCCCCCCCCCC
>LYUA01001220.1:170661-188006 GCA_002093875.1 Calopteryx splendens | reverse complement strand
TTGAGGGCGAGAGGAGGAGGCTGGCTCCCTCTCCTTCCGAGTGGACCACTCAACAACGCCCGGGCCGATCGGATCGTTAACTCTTGGAATGCGACTTTTTGGCGCCATCTATGGTCTTCCTCCCCGCCGAAGGGCGAGAGGAGGAAGAGCGGGTGAGGGGACGAAAATTCGACGATGATGATGATGATTAACGAATAAACAAGAGTCATCGTCACCCCTTGAACTGTGCCATCGCTCCCCCCGCCCCCTCGCGAGCCGAAGAGGATATCAGAAGACCCGTCGTCCCCCACGACTACAAGACTCCCGATACAAAAACAATAACGCGGTGGGGAAAATTATCGGGTATATCAATCAATATCAACCATATCGTATAACCGTTATATGCCGTCTATACCGCTCATATCACTCGCAAGGGATATCGTCCATGCATCAGTCGGCGGTATTATCATCTGCAACGAAGTCATCATTGTTGTCCTATGAAAAATTGAATGAACCTAAACCTATACTGGAGCCCACAGCCCTTACCATACTTTTTAGTGGTCACTTGTCCTTTTTAATTATTTTAATAATTCCTCATCTCCAACAATTTCTCACCTCAAGTATACGAGTGCTATTCTCGTACTATTCTACTCACTAGAACTACAAACGCACCATTCTGAGAAATATAATTGCTATGCTAGTGCCTATCTAATTTATTTGTAGATCAGGATACCACCTTACCTTAAGGAAGAAGTTGGGGTTTAAAAGCAACTGCCTTAATTTTGGACTATATTCCAGGATTTAATAGCACTTCGAAGTGGGATTTTTTTTAAGTTCGGGCTGGCAAAATATAATCGTAATGGGCACTTAAGTTAACCAATATGTGATAATGAATTATATTCACCTGCTGGATAGAGGAGCGTAAAATGCTAACTTTGGCCAATTTGCTATGGTTTTTAACTGAGCTTAGAATACTACGCATTTACTTCTCAACACTAACGCAGGACTTGTTAGTCGCAATGTGACCAAAAGTAGTTATGCCCTACATTAATGCATACATTTTACACCATGGGAGAGTAATGGATGCAAAGCAAAGAATAGTCACCCAGAGGGAAGTGAGCCAGTCCTTCAAATCAAGAACAAGTCTAGTGCTAGGCGAATCGGTATCTTCACAAACAAGTCGCGGCATGTTTCCGAAATAGTAAGTTTAGAGGATATGTTTAATTCACTGAACTCCATTCTTAAAAGTCTTTCACAAAAAACTAACTTTATATTATGCTCCTCCCATTTATAATGTTTGCAGTTAATGGCAGTTTTGAAAGAAGCAGCAACAAACCACAATTCTAAGGCGGTGATTTTTCTACGGTCGACTTCCCAATGCGAGGCCCAAGAAGACTAAACAGCGAATTAGCATGAGCCAAGAGTTGTCCGCGTAATATTCACTAAATTTGCGAATCAACTAAATTTCCTCACTATCACAACTTGTAAAATAACTTTCAATGGACAGGAAGGCATTTCCAGCGGTAGATCTTCATACGAAATATGGGACGCCACCCTCAAATGAGGCTCGACGGAAACTTCCTCGCAATAATCGACTGCAATTCTTCTCAAAACTGAAATTTGTATTAAAATTAAGAAAAATCAACGTTCCCACAGGTAAATGCATCGACATTTCCATCATCCCTAATCTCAATCGCAAATTTGAATATCAGCATGTGTTCGAGTTGATAAGACGAATCTGTGGAGTAGAAGAGATGGGAACATATTGTAATCCCTGGGTATTTGTACTTTAATAAACGATTTAATGAGGAAAAACTGAGAGGAAGACACACAGAAGAGGAGGTAGAGCGCTACAGGAGAGTGAGAAAATTAGGGAATACGATTAGAAGGAGACACGAGAATGAAACGGTAATTACAGCCATGGGGAAGTATGGACAGGGCTACATCTATTTCTCTTCTTCCGATTGATAAGCAACCTCCCGCATGGGACTCCGTATAGATATGTGACGAGAGGAGAATCCATTGAGGCATAAGTTAAAATGTTCAAATTGTACGCTGGGGAGATATATCTTTAAGCTCTTAATCAAATGCAGACGTGGTGATGCCTCGGAAAAGGGCTAAAACGAACAAAATTCGAGATGCTCACGAAAAATAAGACGGTAACTTAAGACTTCGGAAGGTCCATGCACGGCAGGGATTAACTATCGGGTGGCATACTTACACATTTAAATCCAAATCCTTTTCACCATTCTCCTTTGGGGTAGACATAAACAGAAAATAGATGAAGTTAGATAATAAACTAAATCTCTTTCACTTATTTCTAACTCAAAACGTCTGTTGTCTGCTTCACATTATCAAGTCCCGAGCGAACAGACTCTCCTCATTGGTTGCAAACGGCCACTGTACTGTTTTGCAGACAAACCCACTGATAATGGATTACATGGACATTATCCCTCCTCCATCCCTCCCCTCTACCGTCGGGGATAAACAAAGGCGGTAAAAACGCAACAGTATCAGACTGTGATAGTACCGCCCCTTGCCAAAAAGCGGGGTTCACATGCAAGCGTGTCGACGCGGAAAGCGGAACGCGAAAAAGCATCCAGCCACTCTAAAGGCCACAGTGAAGTGGACGGAGCAGAGCCCCACGGGGGGTGGGGGAACACGTGTATATTTCTTCTGATATATTCTGTCCTCAGCACTCGGAATACCTAAGAAACAATGGAACTATAACCTCACCGTGCGTTTTCAGTCAGCTACTCGGAAACTTAAACAACAGTCATAGTGGATAAAAGCGAAACAAATACTGTGTACATACTTACAATAATTAAATAAAATAAGCAGCCTGCTTATGATGGATCCAACACATTTAAATTTATTGGAAATGAAGCTCGAGCCTTATCTTACTCTGATGGCTCGAATGACTCGTAAAGTGATATTATAGTGTACTTTTCATATAAAAATTATGTGGTAAGTTATTTATGTAGTCAAAAAAGTGCAATAAATGAGAAAAGAGATCATGATAAAATGTAAAACATTTTCAGGCTTAACGAGGTGAAAGTTTTACATTGCGATGCACAGAGGATAAAAAGCAGTGCAATTCCACATACTTAGTGTAAGTGGATTTGCAATATTTTTTTCCTCTGTACCTCACAATGTGAAACTTATTTGAGTTCTCTATTTTAGATGTCTTTAAAGCATTTCAACTTCAGAAGTACTTCAGACAAATAGTTTATCCTTGCTCTGTAGTTAGATGTGTCGTTCAGTAGATGGTTTCCTTATTCAAAAAAATATTTAGCAAAGGATTTCAGCTACTCACAATGGGGCAATCTACTATTGCACTACAACCAGGCATTATTTTATCATAAGCACTCCGGGGGAAGACAATGAGGGACAGATTGAGAAAAGAAATGAGGTAGGAACCAAAGGTGGAAAAGTCACGTTCATTCCGCCAGCGAACGGTGCCTCATACCTTTGGTGAAAGTCCTGCAGGACATGATGGAATTCTGTTGGTAGAATACACCCGGTTCTTTTCGTTAGGTTGAGTGTGAAGAAAATGAGTTCACTGTAAAGTAATTTTGGGGTTAGCAACTGTCATTTGTCACGATTTATCAGCTTGACATCATTGGCGCCACTGGGGGAAGAGGGGAAACTACCTCCCTAGGAGTCAGACTGGTCCTCCCCACAGAAAAGCAGACGTTCCATAGGGAAAATGTTAAATAATTATTTTGCATGTTTTTCTGTAAACAATTTTAAAGCGATTACTGACTTCAAAACGTTCATACATGGTACGGACTCTGTTTGAACTTTTATCATAGATTGGCTAATTGCTACTTAAAAAAGAGAAAATATTCATTTTGAATTTTTAATCTTCAGAGAGATGGATGAGTTAATGGCATAGATTTGATTTCTTAGCGTATTAAATCCACCAAATCAGAAGTGACCAACTGCCAGCTTCATAACGCTGATGCTGCGTTCGGAACTTCATTCCGCCTTTCTCCTAGCATGGGAAACATTAATATTATGTAACCATAGTTTTTAATGACAAAACAAATCGAATGTGCAAACATGGTATTATAACTGTGCAAACATGGTATTATAACTGTGCAAACCTCTCCAGTCCTAAAGGATAAAATAACGTCTCAGAATATATATATGGCGAAGAGCTATGCAGTAATTATTATCGAATTTCAGAAAAAAAGTGCTCCTCTTAAAAAAACAACTATAAACCATGAACTTTCATTTCCAAAGCGGATCAAGTAAGGATTATTCAATGAAAAATGCACATCTTAAGGGTCTAACATATTGCATTTATTATTTTTAGGCAGTCAATCCTTTGGGCATTGGACGCACTGAAATGTTTACATCTTTTGGATTCCTGAAGCAAATGCGCAATATATTGCTCCGCCCTTTCTTTCCCCTAACTTTACATTCTTCTATCAAACTTCCCGAGAATGAGAAAATGTTCATCTCACACTTCTAACGTTGGTCCTCTTAAGATTCTGCAAATGACTGCAATTTCTCAGATGACTGGTGAACTAATTCTTTTTAATGAGCCCACAAAGCTGGCTGACTCACCTTTGCATTCTTTCATTCCTATCTTAAGCTCTTCTAAGCTTCTCTTATCATTTCCTCACTGTATAAGTCAAGAGGCAATGAGGATAACGGGGAACCCTTTTTCTTCTCCCCTCTACCCATCCCGATCTTCCACCCTTCCAGTCACGTACGCCAAGATAATAGTCAAGTCGCGCGCGGGATGCCCGTCTACTCTTACTTTTCTGCAAGACTTGGCGTTGACTACCTCCTCTGTCGAAAGTCTTCTTTAAATTCAAGGAATAAACAAAACCATCACGGCTAAATGTTTTTCTTCATTGCTTTTGTAACGTCACGCGTTCCCCTCCCCTTCCACAAGACAAATTGACCCTCAACTACGCAGTGGTTTGCTATCTTTTATTTCTTGATGTTTCTTATTACTATATTCACTGTATGTAACATTAAAATAATGACCATATTGTATCCACTGTTTCTTTTGCCTTTACGGTCATTAATCTTAGTAAAACTTCTGGATAAACCCATAGATAAATAAGTACTACGCCAAAAAGTTTATCCTTCCATCATGCCCAACAACCTTGAATAAAACTGCCTGGGTATTATTTATTCCAACTGCTTTGTTCGTACTCACTTTCCTCAGCGCTTTTTCTTTCGATATTTAGAATTCCTGGTCTGAAAATATGCCCATTCACGCCACATTCACGCTCTAAGTATATGCATACAAGCTAGCTAGCCTCATCCCTTTACCATAGAGCTCGTCTTTTTCTCAACATTTATAAATCTCTTTTAGCTCCTTTCGTGAAACTTATTAGTAAGTATACTTATTTCCTTTTATTTCCAAAGAAGGTAGTTACGGATGCAGGGGTTACTGAGTGGCAATGGATTCTTGAAGAATGTGATATTGGGCAGGTGAGGTAGAGGGAGGAAAAGATTAGGCATTTTGGACGGAATGAATGGTGCAAGAGGGTATGCGGAGATGAAGGAAGGGTTACTGAAGCGGGTGCTCATCAGAAACCTACCTTAACCAGTAGATTACCATTAATAATAATTTATCACCAGAAAAATTAGTGTGCCTTATTTCGAAGAGCGTCCAAATTTCCCTATATCTAATGTCACCTTTTCATTACACCGCTTTGCCACTACGTTTCTCTTTTCACTTTTTATGGTATTGCCTCAGCTCTTAGTTAATGCACTGTGCATTTCCAAAGTGCTATCACATTTTGCTTTTCCTTCTCCCTTCTGTTTCACTAGCACCTCTGTTTATATTACTGACACCACAGAGATATTTCTGAATAAATATTTTGCGTGACATTGCAAAACAGATGAGACAAATTTGCGATTCCAACCACGTATCAACCTTTACGTGCTGGATTGCTATGTGAAATAAGACAATTTCCCCCTCCTTTCCGGTATCATTATAACTGGTAGCTTTAAGGAGAATTGGAATTCTGGTAGAACCAATAAGCAATGGCATTTGACGTAAATTTTAGTTTTTAAATTATCCAAATCAAACCATGTGAGAAATTATATTGAAAATTAAGAACCTCGAAAAAGTGTTTAATCAGTATTAAGGCATATTAGTAGTAATATTTTAGATCCTCGTATAGTCGATAACAATGCGTAGCTACTTTTAACATTTTCCATGCATTAGGTGTAATTCGAAAAGGTTATTGGTTCCTGCCGATTAGCGTTTAATTTACCTGCCTACGCTTAGCAGTAAATTGATCAATTTAGAATCAACAGACTAATGAGCATTCGATATCTTTCCAATCCAAGGTTCTCCCTTTCGTCAAACCATACGTACATCTTGACTAAATTACCACGACGAATACAGCGAAATATTTGTGCTGCAATAAGAATTTTACAATACTCGACTTTCTTAATTATACCAGAAAAATACAGTAATTCATTGTTTGGGTCCCTAATATTTTGGCTTTTGTTTCTGGCGGTCAGAAGGGAGAAGCGACGGCGGTGCGGCAATTGTGTTCGAATCATCGATCGTGCGGCCTGTTAGAATGGATGGGCGTAACGTACGGAAAGTTTTTTCACGCGTGCTTGGATCCTCTATCAATGCTAATCAGGCTGAAAATTTGAGCTTTGGAGTAAGGCCTCCGAGTTCGTACAGGTCCCTGTGTCTTAGCGACACGTCGCCCGCGCAATACCGTGAGACACTCATTCCCTATCGTTTTATGTATCCAATACTTCGCATGAACAGTCAAAAATTTGCTATCAACATAAAAAGTCGCATTATAAACAAGAAGTTAGTTTTTTGTGGACAATTATTGCCACAGTACTAACGGGAAGAGGCTTACAATACTTGCGTTACCTTGCTCCTTACAAAATGTTTGTAAAAATTAAATGGAGACAGGATTAAAACGTACGAAGTGTTTCATTTACTGTTCTTAACATGAACCAAATATGTATAATACCTTCTCGCTAATAAGGGCCGGTTAACATGACGGAAAAGGTCGAGCTCTGTCGAAGTTCTTTCGAACTCGTCACAGATGACTACGTTGAAGCGCCTGCGCAGTGGTGTTCTCTATTATTTCCGTTCGCGCAAGATAAGTCAATTCGAGGAAAGCAAACCTCAAGAGACATGTCTACGTCGATGAACGCAAGGAAATTACTTTCAAAACAAATGTAAACGTCGTGGACTCACCGTTCATGCTAGCCAAAAGACAGCGATCTAAGCCGAATGAATAGCATACGCAGTTGGGCGCAGGAAACATCGTTCTCACCGCCTCGTCCTTGAGGAAACTAGAGCTCGCCCTCTGTCACAGAGCAGCAGCTCGTGACTAACGTGAAAACAAAGAGGAGACAAGGATTTCCCCGCGCAATTATTGTCCTTGGCGTGTTTACTTGCATAGTACATCCTCTAAGTCACACGCTTCAATGAGGGCACTGACTTCGTGTACCCACATACGCACAGCCTTCACTGAAAACAAGCATATAGTAGCAACGAGCGCATCCCAGTGAGGACAAATTAAACGCATATGATGGGAGATTCAAAGGTGTCATCTCAGATGATTCTGAAAGTGAACGTACATAACAAGAAAGGAAGAAGGGCTACGCAACGACGGAAAGATATATATAAAAAATACGAACAATTTAATTACTATCCCAGAAAATAAAATACAACACACAGAAACCAACCATGAGAAACAGCGAAAGTTGATTTTCTATTACGAGTATAATGAATTCTAAGGACACTTCCCTCATTCCTAGTGGGATATTCATTTGGGCAACTAGGGGTAACTTGATTTAAATTAAAACCATCAGGGGGGGGTCATATTGACGATGCCCCGGATATGTGAAACAAATTATGTCGGCTACTGCAAAAATAAAGATTTTATTTTTATCAAATTACAATAAGATGATTAAATTTACAATAATCAACCGGAAAGAGTAGGAGCCTTAACTAAGGATATTTTTATTTCATTAAAGCACAAACTTTGCTAAAGACTGCATTCAAATTTGCCAAAGAATCCGATGCGGTGATTTGTTATAGGTTCCACTTCACTATACCAAATATCCGGCATCGGTCGATACACGCCAACCCGTGTACGAGAATACTGACAATGAGCCACAGGATTGAACGAAAAGTTAAACAGTGAAAGGGAGCGCTTAGCGACGGATGCAATAAAGATTGAAGGTCTTTCTGCATTCCCTTCTCTATGAGAACACTGAACACTCTCAAAAAGGTCTTTTCATTGTATCTCTGCTTCTGAAACGATCACCATCTTGGCCTTCTTATACCTTTCATTCTACCGTTTTAAAAAGATAGCAAAGATAAAAATAGCTCGTAAAGACACTCGCATAGCCTTGCATATGGGCAACGACCACTTCAACCAATGACGAACCCAAGTCGCATCCGGAATATGTCCTTGAGGTGAGTATTCTTTAAATAAAAAACAAATCATTATACATTTTGAACACATTTTCTGGATTTCAACACTAAACGTTATCGATTTCACCCTTGGCAGCCCAAGATGGTGACAAAATTGTGAATTAATTAATTGGTTGGTGAATGGCTTCACCTGAAGATTACTTCATAGTCGCAACATGGGTAGTGTTCAAATAAAATTGTGGAAGAGTCAAGTATATTTACCTTTTATACAATGAATGACATGACTCAAAGTGACGGCCGTTATCACCAAATATATCGGACAACATTTTTAACTGACGCCCCACGTCATGGATAATTAAATAGATACGCAGAAATCATATTTGTAATGGATTTTAAACAAGGAAATAGTTTAAGACGATCAGTTAAAATTCTTAAGCATTCTTCTTAATTAATTCTCAAGTAATTGGACCGCAACACATTTAATACATTAATATCGTACAGGACGCGCTAGTAGCAATTTTTTCAATGCATCAATGAAAGTCAGATAACCTTTCAGGCGATATAAAAGAATAAACATCAGGATGGATAGTGCATAATTATTCATAATTACAACCATTGACCCTTGACTGTTTAAAAAGATATTCAACAAATAATAAGAGGAATTTCCATAGCGTTCATAATCCAACCCTCTAAATACAGATAAGCAATTACAATCTTTAAGTAGTTCTTAAATTGATATGATATAATGATAACCTCCGGTAAAATTTCATTTGTTTTAAATATTCACGTATCAGAGCCATCTTAATTGAAAGCCTCTTACTTCATTACTATCTACATAATTACATCTACGATCTATTAAGTGGTCAGTAGAATAAAAGAGCCAGCATCGTCGGGAGAAAACAACAAGAATCGGTCTCTTTAATTTAGTTTCTTTTGGAAGATCAAAATACATAACGTTTGTAGGTGAAATGTACAAAATTTAGCTTAATTTTAATATACTTACGAGAAAAACTTTGGTACTAATGTTAAGGGGTATCATTTTAATAATTAAATTGAGCGGACCACGATACATCCATGAAAATACAAGATTATTCAAAAGCCTTTATACCATTATCCACTTCCGTCCTCAATACGTATATAATACACAGACGAAAAGTCAAATTCCTATCATACTATGTCGCGTATTAAGGGAGTCTGCGCGTTTAAGGGTGGCGTTAAAAATGGGGGGGCATGCCAAACTTCAAGTAACAATAGTAATGACGGAAGATAATGAACACAGTAAATAATCAATGGGCATTCCGCTGTCCAAAGAACATTCATCCCGCTGACCAAAAGAGGATATAAATCTATTCACAAACACGAGTCCAATTCGCCTAGAATAAGTATTGCAGAATTTAATGAACCAGGGCGAGTCCAGATTGATTTTAGGCAACAAATGCTAATGCCTGCTGCACGGAACCCAAAGCTAAACTATTTAGGGCCAAGAAGGATTATTTGGAGACAGAACGGTAGATAAAGCAATATTTCAACATAAGCGAGTGTATGTAAGAGTGTAAAACTATAATATATATAAGTATGAGTGAGTAAAACTATAATCCTAAAATACCCGGCAGCAAAACCCGTTCCTCCCACATAAACGAAAAGGGATAGGTGCTCGTATGAGGACGACGGTGAAGGTAGATGAAAGCGTTGACTAAAATAACGTTGTCTACCCAGCCACGAAAGTGAGAAAGAAACAGCCATTCACACTATTAGAGTTACATCAGAAAAAGTACCAATAGAAGCAGAAGAAATTCAAGCAAAATTGAAAGAATACATTGATGAAGTATAGGGTTAATACATTAGGCCAGTGATCTTGGAGACAGAAAAAGAATGATGACGAAGAGGATAGCTTAGGCCTAAGCATACTAGATTGTAAATTAGAGAAGGCATTGAAGGAATTGAAATTAAACAAGGCTGTAGGGGTCGATTTTATCTCTGGAGAATTATTAAAGAATTTACGAAAACAGGGAAGATAAGAGTTTTCATGGGGTTGTTCGTGGCATTTATGAGAGTGGAATGTGGCCAGAAGACTTTGTTAGAGCCGTATTAATTCCCATCCCAAAGAAAAAGCAGCATGTTAGGATTATAGGGCAATTAGTTTCATTTTGCACGTGGCAAAGGTAGTGCTGAGGATCATAATAAGAGGATGGAGAAGAAGGCTGACGATTACTTAGAAGAGGATCAGTTTGGGTTTAGGAAAGGTAGCCATAGCAGTAATGATGTCATTGATAGAAAGGACTATAGAGTATAATAAGAATATATTTGTCTGCTTCGTAGATTTCGAGAAGGTGTTTTATAAGGTAAATTGGGAATACCTAATGTGAAGGTATTGCAGAAGAGAGTAGTAGACTGGAGGGATAGGCGACTTATTCGAAATCTGTACATTACTCTAGGCCGGTGGGTTAAGACAGGGTCAACCTTTATCACCAGTGCTTCTCAATGTATATGTGGAAGGCATGTTAAGAGAGGGGTGGGAATAACTAGAGGTAGGAGTAAAAATGGGGGGATATCATCAAATCAGTCACGTACACGGACAATCAAGCTTTAGTTAGCCGATCAGCCAAGGGTTTGCAGTCATTGCTGTGCTCACTACAGAGCCAGTATGATGGAATGAACAAAAATTAGAAGAAAAAGAAAGGTAATGAGGTTCTCGAGACATAGGAATAGCAAACCGAAGATAAATATTGAAGTGGGAGGGCATATACTTGAGCAGGTAGAACATTTAAGCTATTTAGACAGCGTTTTGGACGAAGGTGGGCATAGTGGTAGGGATAAAATCGCATTACGTAAGGAAGCTTTTACGAGGTTAAAATCAATGACAGGGATCTTAGGCAAGGGTGTAAAGAAAAGACTGGCAAAGACGTTGATGTAGTATAGTTTTGTATGTCTCAGAAACTTGGGCATTGAGGTAAGATGAAAAGTGTAGGTTGTAGGCTTTTGACATGCGGATGTGTAGAAGGATGGAAAAGGTGAAGTGGACAGAAAGGAAAGTGAACAAAGAAGTTATGTGAATGGAAGGGGAGGAGAAAAGGAAGAATTGGAAGAAATCCAAAGAAGGCAGGAAGAGTGGATGCAGGGCGTATTGAGTGGCGATGGATTTCTGAGGACTGTGATAGAGGGTGAATGAAGGGTGGCAGAAAATGTGGAGTTGAAGAAAGAGTTATTGTAGTGTTGAGGTCGCGTGCCCATTATAAATCTACGCTAAATGGTAATTACCATTAATAATAGCAGTTTATTCATTAGACTGGACTGCTTTTTGCAGTCCAAGGATATAGAATGACATGTTTGAGCATGCCTCTTGTAGTGGTAGCATAGAAAATTAGATATTTAATTCCGTTGACTAAGAATAATGTTAATTTTTAATATTCGATTATATATATATATATATACATAAATATCGATTATATATTATATATATTATATATATATATATATTTATTTATTTAGTAATGCTAGTGCTGATACAGTATTGGATGAATGCAGCCGAACCTGCGGGGCTATTTGCCGTGTAGTTACCTGCAGTGTAGGATTGAATGATGGGTGGCAGAAGGTAAGCTGTAATAAAGAAAGGGTCATTGTAGGGGTGTATCCATTAGAAACCTACCTTAACCAATAGATATCCTTTAGTTAAATTAATCCAGTTACGGATTAACTATTAGTGGAAATGCAATAAGCAGAATAGGAAATGCGATGTGGAACGCTTCACTGAAAAAAAATGAATCTATTACGCATATATCAAAGCATTCAAAAGCCCCATTTGTAATGAACATAATAGAAGGGAATTTACAAGTCCCAGCGAGGGTCAATGAGAAAAATCAAGCACAATTCCTGTACTAAATGAGGGCTACTTAGGAGGAATGAATTAAGCAGTGGCGAGGGAAGAAAGGAGAGTTGCAGTTAACTTATTATTTGAATTTCTAATTAAAGTAAGCGGTAAAATCATATTCCCCGTTTTAACCAGGATTAGGCGTAACAGGCAAACAGAAGCAGATACTACTGAAATGCTATCTACGCGAATAAAGGGTCCACCATCCGCCATGCTGAATTTTTCCATGGAGTCTGTTGATATATAGCACGAAAGAGGCAAACAGGACGAAAGGACACCACAATGTAATTTCACTATGAACTCATTTCATAAATCGCTATCGAGCAAATGTTACAAAGAACTATGCAAAAATAAGAACCACAGTTTTGGACCGTGTGCCTGCTTCTGAAATACTTTTCTACTCTGCGGACACTACCCCCGGCCACATTTGCTGAGCCAATCATACATCTCTTTCACAACCACCGGAAAATAGGGAGGGAATTTATTATATATTCCAACTCATTACAAATTATTTTTTCCCGAGGTGTGTTCAAATCTTATGGTTCATATTCTTCCTTATAATTCTTCACGTTGTCTCCATCTATTCTACTCTTCTGTACAAATTTTCTCTTGGGTTGTCTACCCAATTTATCCCCAGAATTCCCCTCCATCATGGAATGTTCCCATACCATAACTCTGACCACCTTTCACAGTCACCGCTGAATAAGTATCACACTCCACATGAATGTTTTCACGTACTTCACCCTTGTTTGAAACCGCACCTCTTTTGGGCACAGTTTTGTCTCTTCATCGGGAAGCCCGCGTAACTTGAGCAACTCTGGATATTACGACCATCGGCCTTTTTCCAATCACCGATTCGGCTGCTGGATAAATGATGGTATGGGGTCATAGTGGAGAAAGTGACCAAGGAATACCACCGGGTCGATTATTCTACGACGCCATCCCGCGAAGGGCACCACGAGTGAGGGGGGGGGGAGACAAATACATTGAATACAGTCATGCAAAGGTGACGAAGAATGAATGCGTCGCGTGTGATGGAGGGGACGAATTAAAGAGGGCGCCACTCTTGAAAGAGGGGAAGGGGAGGAGGCATTGCAATGCGCAAATCGCTCATACCAAGGCGAGCGAAGAATGCGGGGGGTGAGGGGGGGGGCAAAAAGGTGAAAACGGTTCAGGGGAGGCTACTGTGACTCGGTGGAGGGCATTGGGGTGTGTCGGTAATCACTACAGACTTCTCGAGAAAAATAAGTACCTAGGGAAAGACACTCCGCTCGGGGAGTTTGCATACCGTAACGCCCTGTTCCTCCACAGGGCACGCTGGACACCAAAAGAATCGCGACGTGCTGGATGATGTTGACGTTGCGAGAAATAAATTGAGGGAGTCTGGGAATTCAACAGGAGCAACTCATTGAGATGCGCTTGGGTCCGAGAAGGTAACATCTCATGTTTCGTACTTACCAGGTGCATTCAAGATCGTTCTTCTTGAATTCTTCAGAGGCGAAATATCATATCGAAAAAGTACACGGGCGAATATTGCAAGCAGGTCCCTTTTCAATATTTTCACCCTGGTTGTTAACCCTGAATACTTATTCCCACAACAAGGAAGAAAGTTGACTTGAAACATATGCAACGCCAGTAGAACACTTAAAGATGCTTATTACAGCGATGGCCAAAATTTTCATCTCCACGGACAGTTACGAGAAGGTACATTGTTTGCAGGCCGATGCACGGCTGGCAAAAATGACAGTTAAAAATATTTCATTTTGTCTCGTAATAGAGTTCCATATGCTTGATCCTGTATTTAAAAGTGTAACTTCATTTCCTAAAAAGCACAGAAGATTTCAATATCACGGGTTTTGAGTTTTTCTCATGGGAAAATAAAAACAGCTTGGAATTTCTCCTCTCGGGGTGGAACATTATATTAAACAATATGGGCACGGGCGGGCGCGGGCCTTGAGTATTAGATATCTACCCGCTACTGGCAATCGTAAAAGGAACCACTGATCATCTACTGTGCTTAAGGAACTGTAGAATAGGCTGTGCTTCTAGAAACTTCCGAAGCTCAACATGATTCATGAAGATAAACAGATAAGTGGAGGAGTCACTTCCTTGTGGTTTCTAGAATTGACAGCGGAAATGGTGAGAGGACAGTATGGTAATGAAATACCTACCACCGATGAATTGCTGATGATGCAGAAGTATGGGTTGGCCACACAAGGGGGTTTAATTCTAATATTGGCTGGTCGAAACGCTACCAGACAAGAAAGACCTGAAGATGACTTTGTAAATCGAAACCTAGGTCGTAAGTAATAAAGTTCATGTGAAAAAACCAAGTGTTTCTACCGCAATATGAGAGACCCGAGTTAA
The DNA here is from genome assembly GCA_002093875.1 of Calopteryx splendens. Taxonomy (NCBI): domain Eukaryota; kingdom Metazoa; phylum Arthropoda; class Insecta; order Odonata; family Calopterygidae; genus Calopteryx; species Calopteryx splendens. Next base: position 173,397 of record LYUA01001220.1, on the reverse strand, counting down.
TATTCCAAAATGTGACCGCCTCCGCGAGAATAAACAATCGATTGAGCTTCATACTAAGTGGACAGATGATTTATTACACCCATCCACACAATACGACGTCCAACAGGTTGAGCAAGTTAAATATCCAAAGGCGTTCCTGAGAACTTGATGTGCACCCTCATATCATCTAGGGGTGAGGAAAACTCTCTAATCCTCGGAGCAAAGTGCAAATATCCAAACAACCGATCACAGAATGACAAAAACCACGAAGTAATATTTAACAACAAATCTAATACGGGGCACAAGTTACACATGCATAGACACTCAAAAGTACACCTAAACATGTGGGCTTACTATAAATCAATTGGCTATATTCTTATAAAGGTTTCAGGGGTCCAGCAATATTTATTCAGGCAAGAGAATGTACATACATACACGCAGTCAGACGGGCTAGCACATGGACGCTACAGCTGCTTGCATTCTCAAAGCATTTCACTTTATTGAAAACATGAAAATTTACACGACTGTTATAAAAGGATCATTGTTCCAAGGTCACCCCGGGAGAGCTACAGTAGGAATTTGATAAAGACGAGGCAGAATGGTAGTGAGGGGTCGCGATCTTGGTTTTCCGTAGTGTCATTTGCCGCGTGGCTAAAGAAAATATCTGGAAAATACCTCTTGCACATTTATCCAGCACCATAGATAATTTAATGTTTACAGAACTCATGCAATACACCCCAGTTTCTGATCCCTAACAGACGTAAAATACTCTCAGTCAAGTCCAACATGTAATCTAATGGAATGCTTTACGCCGACGTCCCTCACGCTGGATAAATGACGCCGCCTCCTACACTCCATGTAAGCTAAGGATCGATTTATTCGGTAGTTTCAATTTCATCCTTCGAACTCGTTACCCATGCTAATTTTATCGCCAATAACTTCAAGGAAGTTTTAACATAAAAACCGGAAAACAGATGAACAATTACGAAAAACTATGGTAACAAGAAGCATTTTTCTCAGATCTCTTTCTTTACTGAATACCAAAAAGGTGTGACAACCGATATTCTACAGTATTCACTGGACTGCAAATTCCGAGAAATTTCGCCAAACTTTCCAAACGCTTACGTCAGAGAAATACGCCGTCACCTTACTTGCGTGAACCTATGAGGAGTGGCAGTAGTACTCTCGAGTGACGAGTTGAGAACCACTGCACAAAACCATCATTTCACTAACAAATATTACTTCCAAGGAGGGGGGGGGACTATGCAAGTGGCTCGGCCACGGATGTTGTACACCGACGCGCATCTAGGGGAGGCGTGAAAGGAGAAAAAAGAGGAAGGCATGGGAGGGGTTTCAGTTACTCACGTCGGCCGCGATGTCCGCCTTGGCCATAGGGGTGGATGTGCCGTTGAGGGCCGTTGCCTTAGTGACGACATCTCCGACGTACTCCCCGTCCTCCCCCTGCTCCTTGATCTTCTCCACTCGACCTGAGTCCACGTCCGGCTGCTTGCTGGGCGTCGTGGTTATGTCCACCGAGCGCTTGCTCTGCTTAACTCCCATTGCCCTTCCCTGCTTCGCCTTCTTTTTACTTGCAGTCTTCTCCCTCGTCGAAAGATCTTCCTCCTCCTCTCGGGAACTCAGCGAACGGAATCGGATGCGACTGTCACCCAAGGACGGATTACTCCCCAAGGATTCTCACACGCGGCACAGGCACGAGGAGCAGGTAACTCCTCTTCTTCTTATCTCCACCGTCAAGGAAACCAGGAGGTCGTGCGCGGCAACTGTCGGGGGGAGGAAAAAAGAGGTCAATCGTTTAACGCTTTGCGCGCACACAGCGGGCACTCGAAGAAAAATAGAACAAAACACATAAGCACACCCTCCCTTTCTCCCACCGGGAACAATTCAAACCCAAATGCACTTTCCCCGCCTAAGTGGAAAGAAACCTAACGCGGGAAAAAAATAATGCACCAACTATATTACACATTAGAAATTATAGTGTAATCACAAACCATTACACCTCACAGCATCGACGATCAACAATTATCGATTACTTTGGTATGGAGAATGACAATTGAGAACAATTACTTACCAGGGTTCCGTAGGAATATTTAAACAATGAATCTGAGTTGGCAATCACTGACACATGTAATTTCGGAATTAAAGTTGGAAAGTATGTGTATGTCCGAATCTAGATATTAAAGTAGCTTCAACGTGATAACCAGACGGTATAGAATTTCCAACCTCTCGCAAATAGCATTAAGGAGCAAATTAACTAGCAAAAACTACCTCGCGATCAGAGTTGGTGTTATCCTTTCGCCTTCCGACAAAGACCCGGAAAGAGAGAAGTCGACGCGAGAGAGAAATTACTCGAGGACGTCGACAGAATGAAACAATAGGACCATTTTAATGCGCAAGAGAAGGAGAGATATACCTGTCGTCGAAAACACCAGCGGCCACCTCAATCCGTGGACAGAAAACAATACACGCCCACCCAGAAAAAAGACGAACCAAAGGCGTTTCGTAGAGAAATAGAACCAAGACGAGCGGTGGGGGTGGATCTGATACTGTCGCCAAAAATGTCTCCGGCCACCGAGAAATGTTAAATGTGGCGCCCAAGGAGGAGAGAGGTGCGTGTGGCGGGTGCTTCCGGCTCCGCCTGCGTCCCCCCGACGCCGCGATATTGGCGGGAGGGGGAAGAGGCAAATGCGGGGGAGGAAGTGGAGTGGGGTAGAGCGGCGGCGGCGGGAGAGCGGAGGG